>OX454525.1:1800000-2047500 GCA_949715645.1 Portevinia maculata | reverse complement strand
GCTGGAATTTCCCACGATCAATCAATGGAAGCGTATAAAAAGATGCGTAACTATTTCATTGCAGGAGTTCACATCAGGGATTTTTTCAAAGTTTTGTTAAGGATATTTAAAAAAGCGTTGAAAAGAACTGTTTTTATTTAGATAATAAAAAATAGGTTCCGGAAAGATTTTGACACCTACAGAATGAGCAAAAATGTATGCTTTCAAGGAGTTAGGACTCTCAGGCCGAGAAATTGCAAAAGTAAGACGGTAAGTAAACGGTTATCTTGCTGATTCACAATACTATGGGAACAATCAAAAAGGACGCACGGCAGAAGCAGCAACATTGCGAGAAAAGCGGGCTATTCTACGACTTGCCTCAAATTCTACTCTAAAATGAGGGCTAAAATAAGGGCCAACAGCGGAGTATCAGCCAGCATAGCAACAGTCGTAAGGAAAATATGAAAAAGTGGTAAAAGAAACCTGTTGGAAGGGAAATACACAAGGCGGATCGAATGAATTTTGTAAGAGAACATGTCTTTTCGGATGAAAAAAAGTTTAACCTTGACGGCCCCGATGGTCATTTCCATAATCTAAGAAAGGGGGAGCTTATTTTGGCAAGACATGATAGCCGTACATCAGGTGTAATGATGTGGAGAGATATTACCCAATATGGCACAATCGAGTTGGAGTTTTTGTCCACAACATTGAACGGAAATAACTACAAATGTTTGCTCAAACATTCATTTCCAAAAGTGAAAAACATTTTCGGACCCCTGTCTTGGATATTCCAACAACACAATGGCCCTATCCACACTTCCAGGGTTGTTAGAACTTGGATTCTATCAGAAGACGTGGAACTTTTGCCATGGCCGCCCTATTCACCGGACTTAAACATAATCAAAAATGTTTGATCATGGTTATCTCGTAAAGTGTATGAAGGCGGCAGACAATTGGAAGACAAGGACACTTTAATCGAAGCTATTCGTGATGCCTGGGCCCAAATTTCTCTTAATTATTTAAAAAAAAAAAAAACTGTATGCTTCTATTCCAAACTGCCTTATAGAGGTCGTATCGAAAAGATTTTGGATGTGGCCTCATTCTAGTGCGCATCTTTTTATACGGTTTTCAAGTAGTTTATTTTTTGATCTTGGAAAATTCCAGCGGTCGTTTCTTATTTACCCTTTTAATTTTATTACTTACTGTGGATGATCAATATATGTACTTGTTCGAGGTAGTAAAAGTTTCTGGGTATAATATTTGCAACAGGTATAAAGACTGCAATCGATTGCAAAATGTATGGCCTTATCCTTGTGATCGCCAGTGTACTTACGAATATATGTATCTAGAGTTAGATTCCTGATCTATTTCAGGATTCGACTACAAAACATAAAAATTCTATATTTTAAAAAAAATAATTCAACGAAAAACTATTTATTTTAAATTGATATCTTTTAAATATTTCATTTATTGTCTATTAGATTAAGTTATAAGTAAACAAAATACTTCACAGTCTTTGT
The DNA here is from genome assembly GCA_949715645.1 of Portevinia maculata. NCBI lineage: Eukaryota > Metazoa > Arthropoda > Insecta > Diptera > Syrphidae > Portevinia > Portevinia maculata. The sequence continues at coordinate 2,046,001 of OX454525.1, read as the reverse complement.
CTTTTTTTGGTTTTATAAGCGGTCCCTTCAAAAGCAGGCATCAGTCAAGTTATGAACAATCTTCTTCTACCTTTATGGCGAGGCCATGACCAAAATTATGGGATCATTACCCTCCCACTTTACTGCATCCCTATTGGCCAGCATGTGCGTTCCGCCGGTTCGACCTCAATAAACGTTGGCAGGTTGCAGATCACTTCATAACTGAGGCCAATCAAATGCTGGTGTTGCTGCATTTTTTCACGACTTCAACACTTGCATGCTCCCTTGCTTGATTATTGTTTAATCAACCTTTTACGACACCCGTGGTCTCCAGTCATGTCAACAAACGGATTTGCATGCACACTTGGAGGACAGCTTTAATATGTTTAATGTGTCGCTAGGCTCACCTGGATGCTTAGATTGCCTAGATGTGATTTTCCCTTTAGTCGCCTTTTACGACAAGCTATTTATTGTAATGTACATTAAGTTTTGTAAGTTCACTGCAGTATGTTCCATTATGGCGGCCAAAGAAGTCCTATCGTGGATATTGTGGATAAAGGGGAACTTTTTGACGTTCAAGTAACCAAAATATTAAGTTGTATTTGTATAAATATTAATCTGTTTGGCCATTTTTAAAATTACCTTTCATTTCTTATACATATACTTAAAATATTAAATTTTTTTCAATAACTTCTTATCTATGTGAATAGATTTTTACTTACAATTCAACATTGAGTTGCATTTTTAGGGTTCCGTAGCCAAATGGCAAAATACGGAACCCTTATAGATTAGTCATGTCTGTCTGTCTGTCTGTCCGGGAATCTCACAGCCACATTTTTCCGAAACTATGGGAACTATACTGTTGGAACTTGGTAACTAGATGTATTCTGTGAACCGCATTCAATATACGCTTTCAATTAGTTCATTGTTTGATCATGGGAAATTCCATTAATTAACCCTTCATATTTATGATCTACTGTTGGGAAAATATGTACCTGTTCCCAGATAGTAAAAGTTTCTGAGTATAAAATTTCCAAGAGGTATAAAGACTGAAAATCAATTGCAAAATGTATGGCCTCATCCTTGGGATCGCCACTGTATATAAATATGGTTAGTCACATTTCAAAATGAATATTCCGAAACTCAGATCAATAGAATCAAAGTAGTATAGGCTGGTTTTTTTCCAATAATTAGGTACACAATAGTATTTATTTGTTTGCTCTTAATTACGTTAGGTTAGGTTCCTGGGTTGGTGAAGCAGAACATTCTATCGTTCATCCCACTTATACCTTTGTGTTGTGGACATAGTTGAAAATGCTTTCTATTTATTGACTGTTTTGAAATTTTGGAATTTAGTAAATAATTTTATAAAAATTATGCCAAACAAGGTGGACTTAAAACAAAAATCCAACTAAGCATAGGGTTTTGTTTGCATATTCAATTTCAATTTTTTCATCCGACTTCCGACGGTAGGAAGGTGTTTTCTTAGCTACTTAAAATTGCATAGGAGTAAAATATTCAAATTTAACTCAAAGGAAAATCTCACTCAGTAGGTATGTAAAATTCCCTGGAAAAATCCCCGTTTTGGAAATCCAATTTCGGACCTGCGCAAGGGATACCAACAATATTATTTCACAGTCATTTTTGATTTTCCCTTTATTATTCAGTCTGTACTTAAGGAAAAAATACAATATAGGTACTTGTATAGTATAACTCCAATTCAAAGTAGTGTGCAGGGTCTTCACACTCATATTTCATCTATTGCCTCTTAAACTCTCAATCATAATTATCTTGCATCGGATGTAGGAATTGGATGTTGAAGAATGCGTGGGACTTTTTTCGATTACCCTGTGACATAATAAACTATTCATAGTCTAGGAATTTAAAATACAATCAGGCAGGCATACCTCGCTCACTCATATTTTGAAAACTACTTGAAAACTTGTTGTCGAGCATCCATTAGGAGATTATGGTTGAATCGCATTTCCGTTTCGCTTGTGGCTGTGTTATTTTGCGGCACATTCGCTGTTAGAAACTTTTTAAATTTAAAATAATTTTCAAAAATCCCTGTGGGCGCACATCGGGTGGTGTTTTTATGTGCTGTGCACAGAGAAGTGCACGGTTTGCAAATAGTTTGCTTCGAAAAAGTTTCAAAAATTTCCATTGTTAGAAACACATGTCGTAGATGGTTAATCTGACTGCCGTTCTATGTGTTAATTGCTCAACTTGCACACAAAAGGAATTGTACTGTTATTTGAAGTGACTTTTGAAGTACATACCTACAAATGTACGTACACATATGCCAAGATATAAATCTTTCATATGTACCTACGTAAAGTACAACAGGAGTCCAATTGAAACTCTAACTCTGATTCACGACCTCCTGGAGAAAGGCGACAAAGATCCTTGAATGTCGTTTGATATCAAAATCACGTGCTACTCGTAATTTAACCCCAGAACAAACGTGCGCTTCCAATTAAAATGAGAAATTTTCAGTAATAATTAAGGTGCGAGGGTTCGAATGACACCAGAAAGGCAATGCCAAACACGTAGATACACTCAGGACTCAGAATGCATTCAGTTTGTAGAACGGCCAGGCCATCTCCTCGTTGCAAGACTGACAAGATGTTCATTTGTTCATACATAAAAACTGTATCTACACACTCCCTCTACGCATGCATCACTCACTCACTCAATCTGAAAATTCAAACAAATTTGACTTTCTACAGAACCCCGATGAAGTCGTAGCCGTGGCAAATTGTCAATGCGATGACTTTCAATTTTCTTAATATAGGGTGCGGCGATGGCTGTACGCCATATGTTACCAGCAACACATGAGGGTTTCTTTTTGAAACTAACCAAGCCATCACCGCTACCACCAACACCACTACTATTCTCAGTTATTGGAAATCCATTTAGATGTCATTATTCTGGAAGCACATATGCAGCGGCAGTCAAAGTCAGCCTCCCCTGTGATCCTGTGAACGTTGGAGGGTATGTCACTTGAAATTATATCAAAAAGCTGTGGAGAGTGAGACGAATACAAGGAAAAAGAGTAGGTATGTAAAGCCGAGGGTGCAAGTGCCCCAGGCCACAATTTATTCAACCCTAAGCGATTTTACCTCGAAACGTTTAAGCATGAAACTTGTTGGTTGCCTCATGCAATTTACCCTCACCCTCACCCTGACGATAGTCCACCCTTGCGATTTGCAGTTCATCCCTGTTGCTGCGTTAGGGAAGCACCATTTGTCGTACAAGTCTATGCTCGATAGACATGGCCTTTTAATAATAGTCTATGTTGTGTCTTGTAAATAAATGAAATCACCCGCCAGGGGTTAGTATGCCCATTGATTTGTATGTGAGTCGTATTAACAGCGGTGATTGCACGAGGCATAAGCAGCAGGATACGGCTACACAAACTGCAGAAATCACTGCTTATGAGGAGAAGGCGATATTTAGGGGATGATGATGAAAAAACTTAGAGGCCTTATATTTCTTCCAGCCTTTTTCTCGTCATCCAAATTAGAATTGATTAAGTTGCTTTTGAGTGATTGACACTGAATGAAGACGGCCTTTCTCCATTCATTTCTTGCAATTTTTTTTCTGCTAGTACCAATGCCAGTTTGCTAGTGGTCCGATTTTTCGGTACCGATTTGACTTGCATACTCAAAATGTTTTCTATCTGCTGGCTGAACATAATTGTATTATTATTCATTCCTCCCATAACAGCGGGTGATTACTTACTTTCAGTCTTCATGACAGACCATCGTTACCGAGGGGCTGAGCTCAGCAGTACTTCCAAGCTCAAGTTAAAGGGAAAGGGCTGTAGCAGTACAGATACATTGGGTATTATTTAAATGAGTGCCTATTCACTGGCGGCCTTTGCCGCTTGCAAAAAGACGTCGGTCGTTTTGAAATTATTTTTTTATTTCAGGAAGAAAAAAAAAACTCGTGTTCATCTTCGCGGCGGGAATGGTGGCGAGTTCATTAAGTTCTATTCTTCATTATAATTGAATTTGTTCGAAGGGAGTGAACTGGAAGTAAGTGCCAAAGACTGTCCTTTTCTTGCTTTCGTGTGTCGTTGTTGTGTCTCCGCGGTAATGAAATTTTATTTGGGTTGTTTTCCCACAAACAGTTTCATTATATCAATTGCGGTCGAACGCAGGAAAAAAGAAAGATGAAAAAAACCTCTCCCACCATTAGGTAACAGTCGAGAAAAATATGAGAGATATAAGAAAAATGAAAAAAAAAAAAATCTTGGTAGGTACCTACATTAATTTAATTTAATTTGAAAGTATCCTTCAGATTTCAGTAAGGATGGACTAATTTTTCTCCTTGTTTTTTAAAAAATGTGGGATTACATTTCGGATTACCAGATAAAATGATGAAGATTCCCCTAATCTCTGCTACACGAAGGTAATAAGCTATGATTTTGCATTATAAAAATAGCTCTACGATAATCACCCGACGTGAACTGATTGATTAAGTCTGAAATGGTACTAAAATACAACTAGCTATTTATATTCATCATCTTCCGACTGGAAAAGCATATTCACCCGACTTTTTTTTCGTTTGTAGCGCGTGCGATTCTTTTTTGTTAATACTTTATTTTGAATAAAACGTTACTTTACTTCACTAAAATTAACAGGGTTAGCATTTAAAACTACTTTTCTCTAACAGTGAGGACAGAAAAAAGTCAATGTTATGGTTCACAGTAGTATCATTGGTTCAAGGATCAATCAAGATCACGGAGATCCACACAATACTACCGCTTTGCTACCGGTCCAAAGACCAGTTATGATCACGTAGGTAAAAATAGATTCGCACTACCTTCACTGGCTCACTGTCAGAACAAATAATTCTGTACAATACAATATTTACAATATTTTTGTATTAATACTCAAATTGTGTTACATTGGATACTAATACTATTTACAATTATTTAATAATGTCTTAAGTCTAATAATTTGTATCTGTGAGCACGGAAGGGGCTCTACTTCGTTCTATTGATTACATACATTTATGTTTACATTTTTTACTTAAAAAGTCCAAAATTTTGTCTATTTCGAATGTGGGATTTTCACGTCGGCTTGAGTACTGCTGACGGTCGTTGGCAGAATAATTCTGTACTACGGATGCAGCCCCTTTTATACTTAATTTGGAGTTCAAAGCCCATCAACGATAATTTTATATATTTGTATATACGAGGGTGGGTCAATAAGTCCGTGACTTTTGGAATAAAACACAGATTTTTTGATAAAAAAATAATTTTATTTTTCAACGTAGTCTCCCTTGAGCTCTATACACTTTGTCCAACGCTTCTCCAATTTTTTTATCCCTTCCAAAAAAAAAGATTTGTCGAGGTCCTCAAAATAGGCCTTTGTTTGCGAGATGACTTCATCATTGGAGTCAAATCTTTTTCCACCAAGCCATTTCTTCAGGTTTGGGAACAAGAAGTAGTCGCTCGGAGCCAAATCTGGAGAAAAGGGTGGATGAGGGAGCAATTCATAGCCCAATTCATGGATTTTTGCCATGGCATGTGTGCACCCTTGCATTGTCTTGGTGGAAAAGAACTTTTTTCTTGGCCAAATGAGGTCGGTTTTTTTTCAAATCGTCATTGAATCAGTCCAATAAGTTGGCATAATATTCCCCATTGATTGTTCTTCCCTTTTGAAGGAAGTCAATTTTGTGAATTTTTTCGATTGTTTCGGGTGTAGAGACCTCAACTGGGCGTCCAGGACGTTCGGCATCTTCAGTGCTTGTACGGCCACAACAAAATTCAGTAAACCACTTTTTTACCATTGAAATCGATGGTGCAGAGTCCCCATAGTATTTATCAAGCTTAGCCTTGGTTTCGGTAATGGTTTTTTTTCGCAAGAAATAATGCTTAATAAGCACAACGAAATTCACTTTTTTCCATTTTCTCCTCAAATTAGTGAGTAGTCTGATAAAAATAGCTGTCAAACACAAACTAACTGACGCAGCAAGTTTAAATTTTGACAGGAGTCAACTGACAGATGCGTGTTGCTGTTTCAGTAAAGAGGTCAGAAATTCAAAAAGTCACGGACTTATTGACCCGCCCTCGTACTTATAATCTTTCAGAGGATCGCGACAAAGTATCGTCGTCCATTGCTTTTGCTTACAACTGACTATACACATTGACAGTAGCCGTGTTTCTTTGCATGCGGATATAGGGATGGCATCAGAAAACGACCATCACCGCTTAAGAATTCATCAAAAAAAACTTGGCAGCACACATGCACCTATGACGTTTATTGGTGAAACAGCTGTAAGTTGAATTAAGAAATTTGTATTGAAAATCGTGAAATTCAAAAATATTAATTTCCCACAGTTGAAATTAATGTCAAACATACTCGTATTCTAAAATTATAAAAAACAGTTTTGCATTCACAGATTTACTAAATTTTGAAAAAAAATAATAATAAAATCCCGAACAAAATATTCGGCGGGATGTGTTAGTGGTCGGCGGGATGTCAAACTTTGACATTTCCTGAAAAATTCATCGCTTCGATTCAACAAAAACGAAGAAAATGGGTTTTGGAAGCACTGTTTACCCCCGCTAAATGACTTAGCGGCGATAGCTATCCCCGCTAAAGTTAGCGTATATAGGATAAGTTGTTGTTGTATTTTACATGCAAATTGAAAATTATCCCTATATCCGCGTGCAAAGAAACACGGCTAGTTATAAAAGAGGACAATACAGTGTATTGGACAAGAAAATGCCTATAGTCTATGTTACAAGAAAAATGACTATGAGTCTTTTATTATTAATTATATATTTATGCTTATAAACAAGCTGCTAGAAGTTTTAAAAATATTTCAACCGGTTTTGTAATATAGCATACAAAAATATTAGGTGTGTTTTTTTGGGAAATGAATGCATAGGAGTACTCGAATTTATACGTTAAACTACAACAATATTGTATCACCCGCAATACTTTGGATTGGTTAGGTTAGGTAAGGTAGTTAGGTAAGGTGACCGCATTTTCGGTCCCCCGCCCGACTCCCGAACCAGGAACAGGATGAGGTGATTGATGCAATCGAAAATTGGACTTATCCCATTTCAATGCGCAGCGGAGGGAGAGCTACATCCTCATGTCAGTTGAAACCGATTAGATTTAAGTGTGATACTTCTGGTGAATAAATTCGAGAGTTATAAGACACATATCAACATCAAGAACCATGGGAGAGGAGCAGAGTGGGTTGACTGTTACAATCGAACCCCAACTCTGGTCCCATTTTATCTGCTCAGCGGGAATGTAGCAAAACAATCGAACTCAGCTCGACCCCCGAAACCATGTGCTATGATCAGGGTGAGGTGACTGATACAATCGAACTTTAGGGTGATCCCAATTCACTGCGCAGCGGAGGGAGAGCTATTGCTTCCTGATCCACGGAAAGTGGAGTCATAGTCTCTTGCAGGTAATTCCGAGTCGGGTGACTGATACAGTCGAGCATCGAGCACGTCATTAAATTCCATGGGAAGGGAGGCCGCGAAGAGTCGGCCGCACCCTCGTCTTATTGGATGGGAACTGTGCTTTTTGTGGTTAGGTTAGGTTAGGTTAGAGTCGCTCAGATTTTCGGATAAATAGTCGCCAACAATTTGGTTAGTTAAGTTGGCTAGTGCGGGGCAGTTACACAGGAGGTATATGATGGTTTCCGCCTCCTCAACGTCTCTACAGCTTCTGCAGAAGTCGTTTGAAGGTACTCCCATTCTGGTGGGGTTTCTGCAAAAAAGAAAGTGACCAGTAGTTGCTCCGACTATCGAGCTGATATTTTTCCTGCAAATGAAGAGGAGTTTAGATGTTATTTTTGCATCATCCTCATTTGTTTTGAGGACGTACATATTCTGATGCCAAACTACACAGTGTTCGCTTCTATTAATGCGTTGTCTAATAGATTGAACTTCAACTTCTTAATGAGAGCATCCGGTGAATCTAAGGCTTTTATCGCAAAGGCTTTTATCGCTAAGGCTTTTATCGCTGCCTGCCTTTTATCGCTGCCTGACTGTTTATTGAGCTGCTTCGCAGATAGCCGTGAGTTCCGCCTGCAATACACTGCAGTAGTCAGGCAGTCGTAGTGCGACATTAAGACCAGGGTCGTCTGAGAAGACGCCTGCTCCCGTACCGTCCGCTGTCATTGACCCATCGGTGTATACTTCTGGGCAATTAGGATGCTCATGTGCCCAATATGTGAGCTTTGCCACAAATTCGATTCACTCATTCTGAGCGCTGCGGCCACCAGCTTGCCATTGATGTCAATGGGGAGGAGGTTTAGGAAAGTCACTAAGGCTGCCGTCGGTGTGAACCTTAAGGCTCCTGTCATGCAGATGCAGGCTGACCTCTGGACACGTTCCAGGGCGCTTGCGTGGCATTTCATTGATAGCGCAGACCAACATGCTATAATACCCTAGGTAAGGACAGGCCCGACGACCCACATGAAACAGAATATTCGTCAACAATGCGAGGACCTATCGCCAGAAGTTCTGGCAAGAGTGATGGCAAATGCTATTCAAAATATTTAAGACAACAATAAACATAATTCAAAAGCAGAACCAACGTTTTTCATTTATGAAAAAAATTACAGCCAAAGAACATCGGGTGACAACTTTTGTGCCCCCGTGTACTTTTATCAAGCTTAAGAAATTATTCCATTCATATCGACATCGCATCATAAGTACTTAGAGGAGCATTTCATAGAATTTATAGCAATCAATGAGTCGACTGGTGTAGGACTGACTGAAGTTCTTTTAAATGTTTTAAATAAACACGTACTTGACTTGAATATTTGTAGGGGTCAGGGCTATGACAACGGAGCGACTATGAAAGGAAAACATGTTGGGGTCCAAAAAAGATTTCGAGACTTAATCCCCTTGGCTCTTTTTGATCCATGTGGTTGGCATAGCTATGATTTCGTATATTGCGTAAGTCGTCCGTAAAATTCACCACTTTGTTTGGGTTGTTCACGTTGTTTTCAGCTCCTGTTCATATAATCACTTAGGATTATATACTTTGAAGAATCTCAGTGACATATGATGGGAAGCAAAAAGAAAGATTGTTAACAGTCCTGTATCAAATTAGTGTCATTCATGATGCTTGAATTACTTTGGCCGTTGAAACTTGACTGATGTTCAAGTCTCTCGTGAGGTCTCTACTCCAGCGGACCAGTAAAAAGATATCAGTTTCATATTTTCATTGGTGGTATAGTATGACCTACTTATTCAGATTAATGTCCAATCAGTAAATCAATCCAATCAATAAATATGGATCTCAATAAATGCACGGAACTGTTGAAAAAATGTTGTGCTTTCTTGAAAGATTTTATTGACATTAAAAGAGCTATTTCAACAGCATAGGAATTTGCCGAAGAGCTTTTTTTAAGCGTTTGGTTTTTATCTGTCAAAAAAAAAAACGATAAATAGCAAAAGTGTGTAGTCTTGAAGGAAGACAAGAAGACACCAACCAATGTTGTCGGAAAAGTGACCCAAAATTGGACGTATGGAACACATAAAACGTAGTTGAAGTTAACATTTACAGAAATACTCTTAAACTAAATGGCAAGCATTGGTTTATGAACTTATGAAAATTTAATTTTTATACTCTTTTGCACTTTTCCTTGAAAATCAAAAACCAAACGCTTTAAAAATCACCCATTAATTAACGCGCAGGAAAAGGATTTTTAGTACCATAGTGCGGGCATTAAGGAAAAGCGGATAAGAATAACAGAGGAGAAACCGATGCACGTTGGCTTTAAATGTTTGTAAATAATATTTTTTTTTTTTTTATAATTTGCGTGCGCTAAAGGGATTCCTTTTTTCTGTAGTGACACAGTACCCTTATAATGGTAAAACCACAGCGCAGGCATTTAGTTTGTTGCGCAAGTAGCTCCCAGCAATTCATTGCCTATTTTTGGGTGCTACTTACTGAAAGAATAGAAGGATAGGAAAGAAGTTTGGTGCGATGGGATTTTTTTTTTCTCAACAGGTGGCGCCTAAATTGCTTTAGGGAGATCAGTTTTTGTTGTGTGTATTCAATTTATAAAAATCATGGCCCTGGTCGGGACTCGAACGCACGACCTGCCAATCACTTTAGTGAATACACTACCATCGCACCATTGCCACCTGTTGTAAATAATATTCAAAATGAACCTGTTTTTAAAACCACATGTCTGCTTTATACGGAAAAGAGAAATTCTACTTGACTAAATATTTGCTGGCCCCTACGGCCATTTATTATTATAAAGGCTTAAGCTTTAAAAAAATGTACTTGGAGCATGTCACCATAGCGGAACTGCTCTGAATGTCATCGACAGTTATCCCCAGCTCTAGGCTCCAGATGGGGCCTACAGCCCAAAATAGTCTGAGGGCTTCAAGAGTATGACGCTTGTTGACATAGACTCGTGACTACAAAAACCCCACAGAAAAAAGTCTGGAACAGTTAAATCAGGGGATCTTGCCGGCCAGAGCAAATCGACGAAACGAGAGATTAGGCGACCCGGAAATGCAGCCGCTGAGGATTACTCTGCAGCGCTCCCCGTCCATAGTAGTCGTTTGGCTTGCGGCGTTTTCGAAAAAATAAGGCTCGATGACGCCTCCGGCGTAAACAGCACATCATGCAGTAACTTTCAACGGTAGAAATAACTCTTCGTGGGTTATAAGCCGATTTTTGGTGCAACTGAAGCGAGTATTTTGCTTATTCACATATCTACTGTGATGGAAATGGGCCTCGTCAATGATTTCCAATGAAAAGTTGTCTCCATCGTGATCGAGATTTATAATAGCTTGAGCGTAGGTTACACGAACTTGGCGACCGCCAGCTTAAACCTGATGTACTGTCTGCACATATTCAAGTCTTTCACCAAAATTCTCTGTAAAGACCGCTGATTGATGCAAAATTACGTTGCACGTAGTCTGGTCGATACTCCTGGGTCCACTACGAGATCTTCCACCACAGCTGCGATGTTCTCAGCAGAACGGCTTCTCCGGGCCGGCCAGACCTGGCAGCAAGTTCGAAAACCAGGAGGTCTCCATTTGATAAGAAATATATTCATCAAGAATCTCCCTACGACCAGAATAAAGTTTATAACATTTCTTGTAAACGCATATCCTTAAAGGGAATATTTTCCTGACGCATGGAAATTAGCCAAAGTAATTCATATAATCAAGACTGGAAAGCAACCCGAATTACAGGCCAATAAGCTTACTTAGTAATCTTTCCAAGATTTATGAAAAAGTTCTTAAAGAACCAATGTTGAAATATATCTGTGATAATAACATATGTTTATCCAAATGAATAATTTAGATTCAGGCGCCTGCACAACTCCTCCCATGAGGAGATCAGAATTTGTAACCATGTCAAGAGAAATCGCGCAGTGGGCAGATCTACTGGAATGGTTCTTCTTGATATAGAAAAGGCATTCGACACTGTTTCGCATGAGGGTCTTTTATATAAATTAATAATTTTCCGCTTTCCGTCCAACATTTGCAAAATCGTCCAAAGTTTCCTCTCTCGTCATAGTTTTTAAGTTCACGTCAATAGTAATGTTTCTGATTTGATATATTTTCTTTCGAGTGTGCAATTTGGAAGGCGGGTGGATGTTAGCCCCGTTGGTGCAGCGGTTAGAGACACTACCCTCAAGAGCAGTTAAATAAAGTACAGGTCCCTGTTTTCTTCCCAGTAGTTAGTGTCTGCAACAGACTCATTTATAAATTGTAAGCCCTCTGTTCGATGTTGGGCAATATATCTATATATAAAACTTACCTTTAACGAACATATCAATAACACAGTTAAAAAGATTGGTATTGCAACCAAAATATTATATCCTTTTATAAATAGGAAATCATTACTTTCAGACAATAACTAAATGATCATCCATAAGGTTATTTGGCAGGCTATTCTGCTTTAGGGCTACCAAGTATAAGGTAACTGTTCAAAATGTTATATTAAAAAATTACAAGTTACTCAAAACAAACAGTTGAAAATGATGCTAAATTTAGCCTGACATCATTCAACCTTAGATGTTCACTGTAAGGCAAATGTTGAATTGATTTCAAATAGGATACAAAATCTTCACTTAAAATTTATAGAACGCTATAGTTTTGCTCAAAATCCCCTTATCGCACACTTAAACACGATTCTGTATAACTAAAAGCTAAACATTTTCATTTTTTTTATTATTTATTTATTTAACCCTTATGTGGACACCAGTTTGATTTTTCACATTGCTAACACCAGGGTCTGGCCAGACCCCTATATAATTGTTAGTGTCCGTATGGAAGAAGTATGAATTCGTTTGGTGTCAGTTGTTTCAGATACGAGTTCTTAGGTATGTTTGATTATTATATTGAATAAAAAAGTATTTGTTGGTGCTTTAACAGAAACGTTTATGTTTTATTTTACGCAAAAAAATAACTTATGGTAGAGATTAAATACATGAAGTGAAATATTATAATAAATAGAAATCTTCATATTTCGTTATTAATACATTTATAACATTTATATGAGCATTTAGCATGCTGCAGACATACAGATTCTGAACATGTTTCACGATAAAATCGAGTTTTGCGTCTTACTTTGTCGACCACAATGCAACAGCGACAGTCTCGTTTCTTTTCTAAAACATTTGCGCCGCTTGTACTTGCAACAAGAACTGATGTTGGCTATAAAGAAGAAATAAATTAGAAATAGTTTTTGAAACAAAGTAGCTCTGCAGATAAGTCTTCTTACCGGTAATTGGTTACCCAAGATTGCTTCTATTCCCGATCGAGATGAGAATTGTTTCATAGCTTGCGGATTGTTGCGACGAGCTTCAATTTGTGGACGGACTAGATCTTCAGAAAGAGAGAAAAGAAAGTTTCTTCGGGCATCGGTGGTTTTAAAATTACTTATTTCTTTGCAAATAGTATAACTAGCTAGTGCCATGATGTCAACCATATTATAGAAGAATGCTAAGGTCCATCTTTTTGTACGCCTTTTTGTAGAATATTTACTTAGCATTTGGTCCATTGCGTCCACTCCACTTTTTGTCTTGTTGTAAAATATAATCGCTTCCGGTTTTTGTAACACGCCTACTACATTATTATCATAGTGGACTGTTGAAAGTAGAATCACGGCTTTGTTCTTTTTTGGCACATAGGAACAAATTGAAATATTATTTTCATGAAAACCAAATTCTGTTGAATGAATAGGCCGTGAAGTCATCTTTTTCATTTCAGGTGGAATGCACGTTTTATTGCTTCGAAGTGTACCAACAAAAGCTAGACCAATATTCATCAACCGCTTACATCCTTGCAAAGTCGTAAAAAAATTGTCGGCTATAATGGTTCGACCCGAATTAGAGTATTTCGACGCTAATCGCATCATCTCATTTTCTCCTTGGTCCACAGCACTTTGAGAATTTACGTCCTTTCCCGTATAAATATTTCCGTGCAACGGATAATGCGCTTTGGAATCGCATGCCCACCATACTTTTATCCCATACCTTGCGGGCTTTGACGGTATATATTGGGTAAACTTCGTTCTTCCGCGATATGGAAACAATTGTTCATCTATTGTTATGTTATCGTAAGGGCGGTAGTTTCTTCCCAAATTTTCGTTTAGGAAGTTCCATATGTCCCTAATGGGCGCAGCTTTATCAGTTTGGGTACGAAATGCACGTGTGCGCCCATCATCAAACCGAATAAATCGAGATAGAAAAGCAAACCTGTGATATGATATTGTTGCTCGGAAAATTGGCAGATTTGCAGTTTTCCACAAAACAGATGCATGTTGCGTATTATTGTGACTTACGCCCGCTACTATTAGTAAACCAATGTATGCATTTAATTCAACTTCCGTCAACTCTTTCCATATCTTTCTTTTGGCTTCTGGGTGATTTGCGTTCCATCGGCATACTGTATCATTAGCATAGCGATTTGTTTCCTTTATAATAATAAAAACTATGTTTGGTGTAAAAAATGTTGAGAATACTTCAATTGGAACCGCATTTTTTTGAACAGGGCCTCCCGTACAACGCAGTATGTTGTGATTGCGTATACGCCCAGGAATTGGCGGTATTTTGCTCCATTGAGTGCCATCCTTGCCAAACTTGTTCAATGAACGAGCTTCATCAGACAATTCAAGACAGTCTGGCTGCCTTTCGGCAGCTGATTGCAGTGCAAAATTTGGTTGCACATCATTTTCCTCCCCTTCACTGTCATACTCACTCTCAATTTCTAACTCCTGATCTTCCTCAATGTCTGATTCAACCTCATCAGTTGGTATGAAATCTGGATCTGCCTCTTCATCATCTTCACAAGGGTTAGTATCTTCTTCTATTTCTGCAGCCCGTGATCGCTCGAAATCGCTAGCTAATGCCTCCGCAACCCGTTCATAAAATGTTGAGTCGAGACGCGATCGCGTTTGGTACAATAGATCCACTTCGTCCAATCCTTCCATTTTGATGCAAAACAAATAACAATTATACCTATCCACGTGTAACTATGATACATTCACTTCAACGTTTATCAAAACAATGACGAACTTGAACACAGAATAAGCTGCGATAGTATGCACGAGTACCGAAAACCAACTAAATAGCGGTAAAATGAAATTGTTGGTGCTTTTTTTCTAGACAATGAAGAAATACAGAACATTTTCATGCGAAATACATATGGAGTCTGGCTGGACCCTGGTATACCGAATGTGACAGAAATTTTTAAATCTCCTAAAACTCCACCTTCCCAAACTTTTTAATATTTTTTTGTTTCATAAATCTGTTCAATAATAATGTATTTAGGAATTCATGGAATATAATGATTATAGCTCAAAAAGTAATATGAGAAAAATATAAAATAATATAAAAAAGGGTCTGGTCAGACCCAGGTGTCCACATAAGGGTTAATATGTTGTTAATTGTAACATACATAATTGCTTCTTGTTAAATTCTGCATATACTTTCATTCGCTATTTATTAATTATTTCAAGTTATTTATTTACCTATCTTTACTAATATTTATTCCTTAATTATCACACTTATTTATTTTATTTATTTATTTGCTTCAAATTTGTTGTTATATAGTCAATCTTTATTGTTATTAATAATTAGGTTTTTTATTTATTTATTTATTTTTCTATTTACAGTAGACTCCCGTTAGCGTGAACACCGGTTAGTGTGAACGCCGGATAACGTGAACAGATTTTTCTTTTGCTTGACATCTCTAAAAACGTGAACAAATTATGAACACTCTAAAACGTGAACGACAATTTTTGCTTCAGGTTAACAGTAAACTGTTTGAGCAAGTGTATTTTAGCTTGAAATTCCTTATTCTTAGTACCTACAATACTTTGTCTTGCACAGTTTCCAGTTTTTTGCACGTGAGTTCGTGTCAGTTTGTTTCTCGTTGTTCCTTGCAATAATTGTTTTTGATTGATCTGCTCGATTTTCGCGATTTTCTTTGTTTTTTTGTCTTCATAAGTTTTATACGCGTTACTGTTTTGGTTTTATAGTTCTTGACTTAAACATGTCCTCAAAAAAAACAAAGTTTTTGTCACTTAAGGACAAATGCGCGATAATGTAGCAATTCCGTAGTGGCTCCAATGTAGCAAGCTTGGCAAAAAAATACGACGTTGCAAAGTCTACTATTTGTGCCGGTAACAAAAAGAGTGAACACATTTTAAAGTGTGTAAACAACACATTTTCAGGGCCAGGGAGCTGAAGGTGAGCTGGTTAGCCAAAATGACATTAGTGTCTTAAGGCGCCTTAGGGAAAAAGCAGTGAGAATGCTTTTGGAGAAGAAGAAGATGCAAAAATAAATGACGGATTTTTCCCATTTTTCGTATCGATAATGCCCGTGCTCAGTCAATATTTAATGTTACTTTTTATGACATAACCTTTTATTTTATATGTTCATATGCAATAACTTTTTGTTTAAAATTAAATAAATGAAAATGTATATAGTAAAAGCGCATTATTTTTAATTTGTTAAACATGAGACGTTTTAAAATGAAAATCTACAGTGGGATTGCAATATTCTTTTATTAAAAATTGACCTTCGCAAACGTGAACTCTCCCGCAAACGTGAACTCCCTTGGTTTTTAATTGTTCACGTTATCAAGAGTCTACTGTATTTACTTATTTATTTATTTATTTATTTATTCCTTTTTTTTTCTTAACACTGGAGGTTTTTCACGAATTTTCTCCCAAATTATAAAATTATAGTCACTAGGCAAAAACTTATTACACAAAATACACAATGTCTTAGAAGAACAATATAAGCTTTCACAATTATGAATACGAAATAACATAGGTATCTATCCATCCATCTATGATATTGCAATGATTGAAATGGCGTTGTGACATAAAATTATAAACAGCTCTGACTTTTGTTTGTTTGTTACTCATCGTCTTTTCTCTGTGGTTGCATCTTATATCGCGGATCCAACATCGGAAAGTTGAAATGAATGAAAAGTGATTGTATCGAAGTTTCTTTTTTCTTGTTACTGATTGATACACAAAAGTAAGCCGACATAGGCGCCTGCCAGACAACTAGCACCTATCCTTAGCGGAGCAACAATGTTGCGTGAGCGGGCTAAGCCATGGGGAGAAAAAGCTGTGGCCCGATTGACCCCAAATCATGCAATCTTTGGATTGGCCTGAGAGTGTTTCTGTGAATTTTGTTCAAAATCGGTTCTCTTTTTGTTAGGCGCCGAAACGCACGCGGGGTACCCGCTATGGACAACAATTATGTAGTCTGCACGAACATATTGGTCAGTACATTTCTTGGGTAGCGGCAAAGCCGGCCGGATGCAGCTTGTATTATATAAATAAACTAATTTTACGAAACCCCATGATCCAATGTCATATTCTGTTCAACAACCCTAAAAGCGAATTCATAGTTTTCGAGATAATTAAATTGCAGCCGGGGCGAAAGTGTTTTAAAGTAAAAATTAGCTTGAATACAAACATAGTCCAATTTCAGTTAAACACGCGATAACATAATGAGAGCGTCGATTTAAATATGAGAGTCAATGCCACGTTAATCCCATTAATGTTTAAAAAGAAATGATCGAATTTGTTTACTTCTCGAAAGTATATACAGGGTGTCCCTTAATTCGTTGGCAATATTTTAGGGCATGATTTATGGGTATATTCTAAGGAAATCCTCAATAAATGATATAAAACTTAGAGATAGGCCCTTACTGTAGAACAATTTTTTCCTTAGAATATACCCATAAATCATGCGCTAAAATATTGCTGACGAATTAAGGGACACCCTGTATAAAGAGGTTTTTTGTGGAAGTTAAAGATACAAGAGTTATAAATTTATTATAAAAATTAATTGCGTTTGTGAATATTTTTGACTTTTTCAGTGAAGGTCTAAGGATATCACCGCAGCGCCTCCCAAATAACAGCGATTGTCCTTGAGGATAAAACAAAAAATTGACCTAAAAAATTGGGCCTAAAATTTAGCTTCTCCAAAAATTTGCTTGTGTGAAGTGGAAGGGACTTACAATTTAAAGTCGAATCCGAACTTCAAATTTGAGAAGCTTCTCATGGCAATTGATACTCTTGGATGTTTGTCAGACGTTCGCAAAAGGTTTGGAAGTGGAAAAAACGTTTAGATGTTACTGGGCCCCGGCGGTATTTGAACCTTAGACTATTAGATTAGTAGTCCAACACACTTACCTATCTCCTACTGCTCACAGTCCACATCTAGGGAACTTTAACATCCCTGTAAGCCCAGCGATGCATTTAACATCTTGAAACTCTAACCCAAGTATGTATGGCAATCCGTGGGTTGACACGACTGTAGATCACCGGTGTCGTAGAAGGACGATCAAGGAGGTGATCTTAGAAAGAAACATGATACTTCCTGTTTAGTTAGTTTAGTTAGTAGGTTAGTTTAGTTATATGTAGAACTTTCATATTTCTCCAAGAAAACACAATAGAGTTCTCACAAATTCAGACATAAATTGGAACACAAGTACCATCCCCTTTTTTTAAATTTCTTATACGTACTCGATTATTTCTAAGTACTCTTCATTCTCCATCTCTAGAAAATTCCAAAATTTGTAAAGAATTTGACACACCAAGAAATAACCCAACGAAACAATAATTACTACCTGGAAATATGCAATTGAAGATAACTTCCTACAATAAGGAGTTCAAAAGCGTTCTGAGTTCTGAATTTAAAAACTTAAGACCTTTCAACTACTGCCTCTTTTTAAATGGATAATTTACTTCTCGCTGTTTATATAAAAATTGGGGCATTTCGTCTAAAATTGTCTGAGAGTACTCGTGTCGATACAACTATTTTTGTGTGGTGCTTTTGTTTTATTTTTTAAAAAAAATATTTTTTTTATTGGAATTCGAATATTGTTTTTTCTGTATATTTTGGTTTGTTACCTGTATTTCTACAGGTAAGGTGTGCAAACTCTTTAGTACACTGGGCGCCTATGCTGGCATGTTAGCAATGTTTTCGCAGCATTACCTTTATTTGTCCCGTTACGATCGTCTTAGTTCTGAGTTATAAACTGTGAGAGTGCCTGTATTCGTACTACCTTTTTGTGTGTTTGGCTTTATTAAAAAGCTTCCTTGTGTTCTTCCTGAGTTAAGCTAGTTGGTAATGCCTCCAGGGACGTTTGTATAATCCGGTTTTAGGAATACCTACAACCAATATGAAATGGGTTCCACAACACTTTTTTTTAGCTCGTGCGCTGCTTCATCCAGGGCCCATACCCTCCCCCGCCAGCTACACTGGTATTACTACCATCGCAACCCATGATGTAATGCAGGTTGTGCTCTAAAGAGTGTCGAACGAGAGACTGAACCTCGTCTCGCTGGGTTAATAAACCGACACGCACACACTTTCCGACCTCACGGCAAATGCATGTCAAACGCAATACTAGAGCATGCTGAGTGGGAGCAATTCAAGCTACAGCTACCTTTGTCTCTGATCCGCTTTCTGAACTGCTTGAATTAGCCTACCGGAACAGCAAATGGAAGCAGTCTTTGAAGTGTTCTGCTTCTTGGTCACACATCTGAAAGAACGCTTAAGCCATTTCTGAAATACCAAAGCAGACCCTGGAACCTTATCGGTGCCTTTAAGAATCAGTCTTACCTGGCCAAAGCGGTTATCAAACTTACCTCTAATAACAAAAAGTTCAACCATGGAAGCGCCACCTACCGCATAAGAGAGGTGAACGAATGCACCATCCCTTATCTTTCGGATAACCTTCCAAGTGTTGACTTTTAAGTTGGCATTCCGTGCCATGATAGTTTCACTAAGGGAATGAAACCTCTTCCACCAGCGTTACATCCAGTCCACACTTGGCTCTAATCTTCTTAAAATTTGAGAAATGGTTTACCATCGATTCTGGGAGCTTAGTTATTCATACATGATTTATGAGAAGATAAAAATTCGCGATTTTTCAATACAATTTTACTATATGCCCAAAAACTCAAAATCTTGCTCCTAAAAACTGCACAAGGTTTTCAAATTTGACAGCAAGGTATCTAGTTTTGTTGAGTGCTTTTATTTTTTTTTTACTGCAATTCTTGTGATTGAAAATAAATATTATAATAGTTTGCAATTCGCATGAATTTTAAGTTATTATTTTGTAAGTCTAGAAAACATGATTGCTGAAGGAAAATAACTTGAAAGTGACATAAACCCATAATGGCCTTATGTCACATGAGGCCATAATTTAAAATATAGTCTTGTACGAGTATCATGGTCTTTTTACATGCACACATGCAACCAAATGAATGTTGATTATGCATTCATTTAAACAAAATATTTTCACAGCAAGATTACATTTTATCATATGTACGAGTATCATTTGTGAACGTCTTAATGGAATTAAAAATTGAGAATCATGATTATAACATTTTGAATTTGAATTAACATTAAACAAATCTAGAATATTTAATAAAAAAATTTTTACTTTAGTATTTAAAAAAGGTTTGTTTTGAATTCACCTATTAAGGCATTGGGTAATGGTATGCCATGTGATGGATGAAAAATGTGCGTTCAGATTGAAGGCAATTGAAACAAGGTTGAATCAGAATAGTAGCAATATAAACGCACCCCAAACCGTCGATGAAATAGGGCGTCAAGCTTTCCACCAAGTCTATATTTAGAGAAAATTGAGGGCTTCCTAGTCAATAGGAACTAAACTCATTCGCAGGATGAATCGATAGCCAATTGGTTCTAACAAATGCCTCCACACTACCATCAGCGTTCCATCAGGAAGTAGTGTCGATTTAATAGTATTTTAATATTTTTGAAATTGTTTAGATTCAAATCGCATCTTGTCACGACACCACGACTAGGGACTGAGACACGAAACTAAATAAAGTTTCAATTGCAGCCAAATGTAATTGGAATGGCAAGTCAAGCAACGCAAGGATGTCGTGGTTGTCAGCACATTTACCTCCCTTTTTCAGCCCTGAGAATACTGCTGTAGCTGTTAGTAACGATTATAATAGGTACCCTATAAACATTCTCGGAACGGAACTAATTCAACAGAGTATGAAAAATTCAGGCTCAAAATTCCATGTGATGATTTCATGTTGATTTTCGTTTGTGCGGGACGATTACGCGGTGCGGGACATCGTACTATTGTGCGCGGAAAAGTGGAAGCCTCACATGTACTAACATATGTTCGGTTGGTTGACATCGGGTAACAAGAGTAACAATCGAAACAAAATGTGAAACACTGAAAAATTAAATGTGACTGGCGTATACACATTTTTAGAATATTCGTCCTCTGACTGTGTCGTAGGTTCTTTTTTGCGCTATACCTGGGAGAATTTTCATTTCCAGGTCCTGTGCATGCCATTAGCGTAGACAGCTAAAAGTTGTAGCATGGATGGAGGCGACCTGGTGATAGCATTGTATTCTGTCAGAAACAATGATGAACATTTGTACGCCGCAGTTGCCTCGAATGAGAGCGATCCATTTGGGGATACGGGATGTGTTTGTTGGTTGGATAATGGTCTTCTCCTTCATGGAGTATGTGGGGCGCATTAGTAAATGACATTCTCACCCCACTGAGGGGAATGTATGTGCGACTTAATGTACAAGAAAAGGGCGACGTGCTTTAAGTGTTGTTACCTATCTGTACAAGTTCAGTGGGTAGTTTTGAGCACCATTATATATTCCATATACGAATGATGACATGACATGACATCATGACAGGAAGTGATCAAAAATTAAGGTGAGTGATATTACCAACGAATGGATAAACACTGGCTTAGTTGTCACATCCGTGTTGGTTTGATGTCACCGTTCAGTGTGATAGCGGTGTTGGGTATGGGCACATTTCTTCATAAATGAATAAGTCAGTAGGGTTCTTTATTGTTTCCAATGAAAAAGTACAATTTCAGTGCGGACACCGGGATAACAGGGTACCGACAACTTAATGATGAAAGGACAATTGCGTGCATTTTGTTCAAAATTGGAATTTTAGTTATTTATTGCATATTATTAAAAAAATATGAAATTTTTTGAAGCAGGGCTTCTAGAATCCTCAAAAATGGGCCGGCACATATGCGTGGGTTGGTATAGTTTTAAAACACATATACATTTTTTTCACAGGCCCCGGGCGGCAGGGCCAGGTTAATTTTTTTATATATGTATATAAAATTTACAAAACGGATTCTTTCTTCAGTCCAACGAATTTATTTACAAAGTTAAACAGCATTAGCACTGCTTCACAGTAAGTAATCAGACATTCCTTGTGTTGCTTAACAACACAATCCAAATATAGTGCAAATACAGTTGTCAATAGTTATAGCTCCGACTCCGGATCTGAGTCCGGCTCTGTGTCTGATTTTTTCATTGAACACATTGACACTGAGACTGATAAAGCATTGAAATCAGCTAAAAATTTAGATGCAACGGGAAAGTGGCCTAATGATATAGATGAAAATATGAGATTGCTACTTGTGCAACGCGGTCAAGAAGTAGTGCAGCATGTAAGCGACACGGTTTCTGTTGCACCGACTGGAATGACGAGGCGGCTAACGAAAGAAAAATTTTATCGCATGTTGACTAACGGCGAAAAAGTATTACATTCTAGGATGGCTTATTCTCCTTCTAAATCATCATTATTTTCCTTTTGTTGCCGTTTGTTTGAAATTCCGGACAAAAACAATGCATCATCAAATGACAGGAAATTCGTACTAGAATGGTCATAATATCGACCATCGATCGAATTCCTCGCGAAACAGGAGTTGGTTTTTCGTTGCCACAGAGAAGAAATTACCAGTACAATAAACTTATATGTCACCACAAATTCAAAACGAGTGCATTAATATTTTAGGAGATAAAGTTCGTCAACGAATTTTCTGTCAAGTTAAAAAGGCCAAATATTATTCACTTGTATTCGATAGCACCCCAGATGTATCACACAAAGATCAAACCAGTCAAGTATTGCGTTATCTTAAAATTGAAAATCAGAAAGTAGTACTAGTGGAATATTTTATTGATTTTATCGAAACAAAGAACAAAACAGCTGAAGGCATTTCTGACATGATTTCAAGTAAGCTAAAAGCTGATGGTCTTGATATAATGGATTCCAGACAAGCAGTGTGTGAAAATATTACTAGGGGCGGCATAAATTGGGTCTGTCCCGCGCGGCCCCAAATTTCGCTATGCCACTGACAGACCGACAGACGTACAAAGATTGTCCTTCTCTACTTCCTTTTTGCTCACCAAGTTGTTAATTCACCTTAATGCCATCTTTCCAAAAAAGTTCCTCTGAATATTCACTCAACTTGATGCATGAAATTTTGATAGTCAACTATCAACTATTACCTTATCCGAATTTACGCCAGGACTAATGGTGACGGCGAATTGGTTTATATTGGGTGTCAATTACCAACTATAATAAGATACCGCTTGTACCAGAGAATTGTAATGTTAAGGGTCTTTCATGAGCGACCTAACAACTTCAAATTTTCAGTGTGAACGTACATTTAAACCGATTGCCAAACTGTCAATGTCAAAATATTCAGTAAAATCAACAATTTTATCATGACTTCACCAACGAAGGAACAACGTTCACATATAATTAAAATTTTCTACCGAAATTCCGAGTCGGTGGTCGCTACTTTAAGACCGTTAACGCCAATTTTCAGCCGTAACTCTCGTCCCAGTAGACAAGAAATTCATATTCTACTAAAAACATAGGGACGGGCTACAGTCCGCTTGGGCGAACTGGTGGATACCCTATTCTTATTCCTATCCCTCATAAGTGCGCGTGACAAAAGTCTAAGTATGGTTGAATTGTTAAGAACGCTCTACATATTTTGCTTATAACATTTAAAGGATTTTATCGAAAAAAACGCTCCCTAGCTCAAACTTGGGTGTTTCAATAAAATTGTTTTATTTAATTGTGGGCGTGTCAGTAGGCGGATTTTAAAAAAATTAACACATGAGCATAAAGGGCCCCCAGAGAGTATATATTATAAATTTCCGCTCCCTAGCTCAAACTTTGAATTTTCAAAAAAAAGATTTTTTTAAATTATTATCGTGTCAGTGGGCAGATTTTGAAAATATTTACACATGAGCATAAAAGGCCCCCTAGAGAGTCTATATTATAAATTTCAGCTCCCAACTTTGGATTTTCAAAAAAAAATAATTTTTAATTGTGGGCGTGTCAGTAGAGGGATTTTGCAAATATTTACACATGAGCTTAAAGGGCCCATAGAGAGTATATATTATAAATTTCAGCTCCCTAGCTCAAATTTTGGTTTTTCAATAAAATTGTTTTATTTATTTGTGTATACGTGTCAGTTTTCGGATTTTGAAAATTTTATATCCCGAGCAGTTTTAGGAGTCATAGATCATATAAAACAAATTTCAGCTTTCTAACTCAAAATTCGATTTTTTCCAAAATTTTGTTTTTTTTTTGAGTTTGTGGGCGCTGCTACATATGTTTATGTAGAGATTGCAGAATATCTAATAGATAATGGCTGTGGGCGGATTTCAAAAATTCGTAAACTTGATTATTTCGGGACCCTAGAGAGTATATGGTTAAAATTTCAGCTCTCTAGGCCCAGTTTAAAGGCCTAATTTTTGCCGACGGACGGACGGACGGACGGACGGACATGGCTAGATCAACATTACTATCGATGCTGATCATAAATATAGCAACTTTTAGGGGTCTACGGGCAATATTAAGGTATGTTACAAACTATGCGTCAAAATTAATATACTACGATTTGCCCCAAGTGTCTAGAATATTGCTGCCGTAGAGGCGTCCGTCGCAAACCAGCCAAATTAGTAAATTTCACCGCGTTCGCAAGAATTGGGCCTCTCCCAGACCACATTATGGCGAATTTTGCGTAAGGATCTTGGCCTACACCCTTATAATATCAAGCTGGCTCAAGAACTAAAGCCACTTGATCATATGAAGCGACGTACGTTCTCGAATCGTGCTCTGGACATGATGGAAGGAAATTAAGAATTTCATCGCAAAATCATCTTCAGCGATGAAGTGCATTTTTGGTTAAACGGCTTCAGCATTATATACAATTCTGGACAGGTGAAAACCCTCATGTGCTCCATGAAACAGCACTGCATCCGCAAAAAGTCACTGTTTGGTGCGGTTTTCATGCCGGTGGCGTCATTGGGATGTTTTTTTTGTCGATGAAAATGACCGTCACATTACGGTAAATGCTATTCGCTACAGAGACATGTTGGAAGCCGGCGACTTTAGAGGAGCTCAGAACCAATATTGAATGAGAAATAGCGGCCGTATCGGTCGAAAATGACCGTCACATTACGGTAAATGCTATTCGCTACAGAGACATGTTGGAAGCCGGCGACTTTAGAGGAGCTCAGAACCAATATTGAATGAGAAATAGCGGCCGTATCGGTCGAAATGTGCTGCCGAGTCATCGAAAATTGGGTTCAACGTATCGACCGCTGCATACATTCCCGTGCTGAAAATATGAACGAATTCGAATTCTGTTCATAAATGTTTTGATAGTTATTCGACCCATTTCAATTTTTTTTTGAGATATCTAAAGTAATTTGCATTTAATTTAAAAAACAAGTTGTCAAGTCCTTAATGAAAGACCCTTTATATGCAGGTAAACCTCCCGATGTCACGAAAATGCATATAAGCTCTCTTACATCTATTTTGTATTACCAAAACCTTTCCAGCCTCGTAATGACTTTATTACTCGTTTTGTTATGTAAGCGATCTTGTAGTCCCTTCAGCTTAACTTAACCGACAGTACCATTATTCTTTTAATATTGCATTAACAGGAACCTCTGATGAAAATATTTAAATAGTGTACAATTAATAATTGTGTTTGTCATGCATCTGGCCGTATTTAAAAGACAAACGATAGACATGCAAATAGAAGGTTCACGTTCCATAAAGCTTCCAACATAATACAAATTAATAGTCTTATTTTGACAAATAAATCCATTCATTTTTGCTAGTTTAGAAAAATAAATGCTGCAGCCCAAAAAAAAACCCTCATAAATGCTGCACACTGCAAACACTGTTTTCCGCAGGAACTAATGTGTATATATATTATTAAGTCCAAATCCTTTCTTCTCCGAAACGGAGAAAACTATACGTATTCTTCGTAACTTTGGAGATCTTCATGTGTTATATCCAGAAACCTCTTTTCATGACAGTTGTTCCAACTTACAATACCATGTCTGTCTTACATTATTTCCGACTTAAAAGCCTTCGAAAAGCCACAAAAAAGGTATTAATGGCAACAGATGTTGCTGTATTGTCGAAAGCAGACTCGTTATTTCAAATCCAATGTATTTCATTATATAGAATCCACTTTTGGTGAAATCCTGACTGCGTGACTTATTAGCTCCGCTATTGTCTTTGGTTTACCAAAGGAGAATGTTGTATTTGCCACCACGCCTGCTGGAACAGGATGTAGTACCATCAATTAGTCCACAACAGCAAAATAAAAATCGCCGATTAAGTTTAACAGCTAAACAATGATATAAACAATAAGAAACACATACATCCGTCGCCCGAAAATAGCCAGTAAATGGGACTGCTAATCGGGCAGGTGAAATAATACTAGGTGACTACGATGACGACTACTTCGACCTGTGCCCGGTTTCATATAGCTCAGCAACATTTATCATTGCTAATGACTTCCATTATTTCCCTTGCAGGAGTAGCAGTATTTTATCAAAACCTTTTGCCACCATCCCCACTACCAGCCGGAATCATCAACTTTGCCGGTAAACTTGGCCACCTATTGTGCCGAATGTCCAAAAGTACTCCAACGGCACGGCAAACATGAATCATGACACGCCACAGACATGTTAACCTCCTGAGAGTTAATCGGGACGAATTAAGGCGAATACGAAGGCGAATGCGATTGTTTCTTTTCTTGGGGTGTGCTGGTGCTGGGTATGGCTGAATAGTGACTGTTTTTGTGGTACACCTAAGTGTGCTACCACCTGACTGATAGAAGCTAATTGGCTTTCATTAGCCTCCACACTTGTGGCGATTACGCACTTACGCATGAGGATTGTTACGTTAACTTTCTATTTGACACGTATAAGTCAGCATGAGTGATTGGGGGACAACGGAACTCAAATAGCAGGTGAGTGGAAAACATTTTGATTGAGAGATCATTGCTGAAGAGCCTGTCAATTCCACTTCTACATCATCGCAAAATTCTCAATGTGTTAGCAAGGGATCAGTTAACTTCGGCATCCATTAAGTTGGTCGAAGTAATTTGCATCAGCTCAACAATCTCAAGAGGCTATTCCCTTTTGTATGTCCATCTTCATCGCCTTATATCGATAGCCAATCCACCGTTAATAAACCACAAACTGAAAAGGTTTGGATAAAGAACCAAATATCTACCCTGACAAAAGTGGCGTCCGAGGGTTGTTGGGTTTGTCAGCAAAAAGTGCTTAGGTACATACATCGATTTCTGAAATGGTCTCCAAATAGTTTCAGGGTATTGTTGCTCTGCCGTATGAGTGGTGTTTGTCCTTTTCCGTTTATTGTTCGGAATGGTCGCTGGATTATCTGCAGAAAATGTCATTTGACACCGAACTTAACGGACGGGTGACAGAGGGGGAATGTTTGATGGTAAATGGCGGAGCATAGAGGGTGGTATAGGGTGCACCTTGTGTAATAAATAATTCAATCGCCCATTGTTGTCTGAAAGTATCGTCTATACGATTTTCAATTTCTTAAGATCTCTCAAAATGGGTAAGAAATGTTTTATTTTTATGTGCACATTACTTTCTGTTGTGCAACATCTCTGTATATCCTTCCTATCTTCCTTACTCTCCTCGGGCATGAAGGTACTACCCTTTTAGTATGGATTTCAATTCAGTGTTTTGTGTTATGTAGGGTTTCGATTTTGATTTTCAATTAAACTGGACAATGGAAACAAAATTCTTACAGTTTTTGCTTGCTTCTTATGGGAATACGAGTACTTTTGCATGTGCCAAGGACCATGAAATGTGCATATGATGCGTTATTTAGGGAATTCTGGGATAATAAATACTGTGCCCGCAAGCAGGCTACATGTTTCGCAGTCGGTCGCCTTGGTAATGTGTGAATAGTTTATATACTCGTACTTTGGGCTGAATTTATCTGATGTTATGCTTCGCTGCGTTGCGAAAGATACAGATATTTGTACTTCACCCTAAACGAAAACTGTTGCCAAAGAAACGCAGCAACCATCTGTCCCCAACTTTGCACACCGCAAATTTAAATTTTCTCGAAAACTTACACTTTAACTCAAAAGGGAGACATGGGCCCAACGAATGTGTACATTTCACATGTTTGTGTTTGGTTTTGGGGTAAATTTTCGAATGTGTAGATACTTTTAAAAAATTTAACTCTTAACTGGTTCTTGCAACTCCTTCACTTAAGGACTCTTTCACAAATTAAGGTAGAAATGTTGCGAAAGTTTACTTTCCTCACAGGTAGTTGCCAAATGCCTTCCTTCTCGTACCTACCACAATCAACACTAACTTGCACCATATCTTGGAGCCACCAGCTTACGTTGAACAAATCAAAAACGTATTTCCCACTCTCATACCAGCCGTCTTCGCCCGAACAACAGATGACATAACCAAAGTTTTAAGAGGAACATGTTTTCATACACAGCAAGCAGGAGTAAGCTCATGTTGCTGCCGCAGTTGGTGTCGAAGCGCATAGTTTTTCTTAAGAAACTTGTCGGTGTATGCCAGCAGCCATAGGAAAAACTTCATCTAGGTTGTAAGGATGGTGATGGCGGTAGGTGCTTATTTGACACACGCCGCCGCATTGGTTATTTCAACGCACAGACAATGTCATTTATATGGCAACCTTCTTTAATAAAATAACCTTGAAGATTTCTTTTTCCCAAGCATTTAAATTTTTGGAACAGTTTTGCGTTGAAAAAGGCGAGTGTTGACAATTCTGGTAGAGAAGGAGAACCTTTCATGAGCCACTGGCCAAAGGCAATTCTTCATGTCATTAGCAGAACTCTTGGAAACAGGAAAAGTCGGAATATAACATGTGGAAAATTATTGCCAGAGTAATTTAATTAAAAGTTGAATGAGTTCAAGGAGGAATAAAATTTCTACATCCATTCATTACGATAGACGAACGCAAAAGGGCTTGCTTTGTGCGTTTATCGTCTAAGCTGTCTCAAGAACTTACGTAAGTGAACAGAAGTTTTCTTAATTTTTGTTCACGTGCACGTCAACCACCCTAAGAAACTTTATATCGCAGACTAATTTATGTGTGTGCGTTGTAATTTGATGGGTTATATAAGAGTGTATTGAATTTGGAAACTTATTGAGACTTAGTAATTAGCTTTTTTAAATACCAGATGAAATATGTAGGCCAACTTAAATTTGCCAACAAAAAAATGTTTGATGTCCACCTTAATGTTAATAAAAGCAAAAATATTGTTGGAGCAAAACCTAGGTTTTCCAACCGTTTACTTGTGCGAAGCTTTATTTTTGACTCGAATGGAAAGCATCTACAATTTAACGGCGATTCCGAACGTCAAAGTTTGAGAGGCGTCACATGAGAGTGTTTCTTGGATATTTGTCAGACTTTCGCAAGAGGTGGGATAAAATCGTAGGTGTTGTTGGGTGGGAACACTCGCTCAGCTACTGAACCCACATTTTTATTTTAATAAAGTAAATCGAGATCCCAGAGCACTCAGACTCGGTAACGATGACTCTCAAAAAACCACATCCATAGATTACAGATAACTGAAAACAAGCTGCTGGAAACGATTTTTAACTTACCTTGGCACTTTTCGACCGAAGAACTGTATCTGATCTCAAACATTAACAACATTTCATTAAGATTGAATACATTATTTGATCGCTACAACTGGCCTTGCAGCTCCTCTGACAACCCCTTGAATTTAGGTCTTCTAATTTGTCTTTCATTAAGGACTTAACAACTTATTTTTTAATTAAAATTCAAAATACTTGAGATATGTCAAAAAAAATGTATTGGCTTGTATTACTATCAAAACATTTATGAATGAAATTAGACTTCGTTCATATGTCCACCAGGGGAACGTATGCAGCGGTCGATACGTTGTACCCAATTATCGATGACTCGGCCGCACATTTCGACCGATTCGGCCGCTATTTCTCGTTTAATATTGGCTCTTAGCTCCTCTAGCATCGCCGGCTTGTTGGCATAGACCAATGATTTAATGTAGGCCCATAAAAAAAATGTAGATTCATTAAATCACACGATATCGGCGGCTAATAGACGGGTCCGTTTCTCCAGATTACATCCGCTATGTGGCTTGTGGCACCGTCTTGTTGGAACCACATATCACTGATGTAGAATTCATACAATTGGTCAAAGAAGTAACTTCCTAACATGTCTCTGTAACTAATACCATTTACCGTAACGTGATGGTCATTTTGTTTGACGAAAAAAACGCCCCAATGACTCCACCGGCATGCAAGCCGCAACAAACAGTGACTTTTTGATGATGAAGTGCTTCATGAAGCACATGAGAGTCCTCACCTGTCCAGTAACGCATATTTTGCCAATTGACAAAGCCGTGGCAAGTGGCTTTAGTTCTTGCGTCAGCTTGATCTTATAAGGATGTAGGCCAAGATAGTTGCGCAAAATTTGCAAAATTGACTGATTGGGCTGGTTTGCGACGGACGCCTTACGACTGTAATATTCTCCGCGTGGCAACATCAAGTAGCAAATTTACTGACTCCAATTTTTTCACTAGACTATGAATTGCTTGTCTACTGGCACAGAAATTACGGCTGAAAATTGGCGTTAACGGTCTTAAAGTTGCGACCACCGACTCGGAATTTCGGAAGAAAATTTTAATTATTTGTAAACGCTGATCCTTCGTGTACTTCACCAGGATGCAAAATTTTGATTTGACTGAATAATTTGACATTGACAGGTTGGTTAAAGGCGCGTTCACACTGAAAGTTTGAAGTTGTCAAGTCGCTAATGAAAAACCCTTTACACTGAACAAACATATAATAACTACTTGTTTCATTTACTTATTATTATTTATTATTATTTATTTATTTAATTATTTATTTATTTATAATATTTTTTATTGTTTATTTCTTTATATATTTATTTATTCGAATTAATATTATTTATTCATTTATTTATTTATTTATTTATTAATTTTTAGTTACCTCTTTATCTATTTATTTATTTATAATATAAATTGACAAGCAACTTTGCCTTAACGACATACACCTGGCTATTGATAGTACCTCTACCTCCGCGTCGTCCTCCACGATCCATATACGCGAAAGCTTATCACAGCAAAACAGACTTTTATTTCAACGTGCAATAGAATTGAAAAAACACAAACAACTCTTTTCTGTTTACACTGCACGCGGAGTGGTTTATGTCAAACGTCTATCCGACGATACAGCTGTGATGGTTGACTGCATCGAGGGACTCGAAGACGTTGCCAGATCATCAGTTCCTAATACAAACTAGTGTTTTCTTTTCTCTTTTTATTCATTCATACAAATTAAATCACTTCTTATATTCATTTTGTTTCTTTCTTTTAATTCACATTTCTTATTTATTGTTAATTTACATTTTTCTTAATTTTCTTCTTTTTTATTGCTTCTTTTTCTTTTCTTTTATTCCAATAGTCTCTTTTCCTTTCTTGCTGTAATAAAATGTTTAATAACCGAGTATGCAGAAGTCGTAATGAAACATTGCGTTCGATGGTTAGAGTTTTGAGCAGTCAGAAAAGCGGTATTCGGGTTTGTCATTTAAATGCCCAAAGTCTGTTACCAAAAATTGACGAGTTCCGTGATATATTTGTTGGATCGGATGTGGATGTAGTATGTGTTAGTGAAACCTGGTTTAAAGATGATTCAAATAAAAGACGAGGCTTGTCGCTTGGAGGGCTACCATCGACCATTTTGTACAAACAGAAAAGATCGCATTGGGGGGGAGTCGCATTATATGTTAAAGATACAATTTTGCATTTAATTGTATCTTTAACATATAATGCGACTAAGGGTTTCGTCTGAATATGGTAGTAGTATTGAGTTTGTATTTGTTGATCTAGTGGGCAGTGAAGATAAACTTCTTGTAGGTGCAATATATAGGCCAAATCGATACATTAACATGTCACCCTTGTTAACACTTTTGGAGGAAATCTCTTTGGTTTCCCCTAATATTTTGTTATGTGGTGATTTTAACTGCAATTTGCTGAATTCGAATCTTCTCACTCAAAGCATGCACACGTTCAACTTAAAACCAGTCAATACTTCCACTCCTACTCACTTTTCTAGCAGTGGTGCAACACTTCTAGACGTATTTTTCGTCAGTGACATAAATAAAGTAGCTTTATACGACCAGCTTTCTGCGCCAGCTTTTTCCAGGCACGATCTAATTTTGTTAACGTTGAAGTTCAGTATTAATCATCTTGCTAAAAATATCAAATATCGCGATTTCCACAATATTAATTTTCAATGCTTAGAAGAGCAAACAAGAAATACAAACTGGGATAACACGTATTATTTACAATCCTCAAATGAGCAGTTGCAGTTCATAACTGAAAATATTACCACCCTGTATAATACGCATGTGCCCCTAAAAACGAAGGTTATTAAATCGTGCAATAAACCATGGTTTACCCGCAACGTGCGCTTGTTAATGCAGCAACGCGATGAGGCTTATAATAGCTGGAAACGTTATAGATTAAATGAGTTCAAGCGAATGTATTGTTCACTGCGCAATAAAGCAGTAACGGAAATACGCAAGGTTAAATCTCAAATATACTCAAACCGGCTAAGTACTTCTTTGAGTGGGCGTCAGTTATGGAATAATTTACAGAAGTTGGGCATTGGTAAGTCAAGAGGCGACCGCGCTGTAGATATTGATGACAATACCTTAAACCAACAATTTGTATCTTTACCATCTCTGCCTCCCTCGATTACCACTGAAGCTTCATTCTCATGTGCGGTTCATTCGGATGATACTGGCTTCGGATTTTTGGCGGTAAATAGTGCTGATGTTGTAGAATGTGTGCTTTCTATAAAGTCAAATTCTGTTGGGCTGGATGAAATTCATCCCACATTTTTAAAAATGGTATTGCCAATTGTGTTGCCACATATTACATTTTTGTTTAATACAATTTTGACAACCGGCGAGTTCCCGGATCAATGGAAGTTGGCAAAGATTGTCCCACTTCCTAAAAATGCAAAAGGTAATGAATTCAGACCTATTTCTATCTTGCCCTTTTTGTCAAAAGTTTTTGAAAGGGTTCTACAAAAACAAATTAGCGCTTATCTTACGTCGAATAATATGCTTACTCCGAAACAATCCGGTTTTCGTGATAAGCACAGCTGCATCACGGCTTTGCTAAGCGTTACTGAAGATGTAAGACTTGCCTTGGATAGGGATGAGGTAACTTTTTTGGTGTTGCTTGACTTTTCAAAAGCTTTTGACACAGTTAACCATGTTAACCTTTGTAAAAAGCTTATGCGGCAATTTAACTTTTCAGCTGGAGCTGCCAAATTACTTTATTCCTATTTAACCAATAGAAGGCAAGCAGTTCAAGTTGGTGATAGCTTATCAAGTTTTATCCAGAACACTACCGGTGTTCCTCAAGGTTCTATACTTGGTCCTCTTTTGTTTTCCATGTACGTTAATGAGCTCCCATCTATTGTCAAGAACTGCTCTTCACACATGTATGCCGATGACGTTCAATTATATCTAAGCTGCCCTCTCGGACTTATCGAGCATGGCGCTTCTAGTGTCAACGAAGACTTAGACAAAATTAGGCACTGGTCCAAAATAAATGGTCTTAATTTAAACCCAAAAAAGTCGAAATGTTTGGTAATATCTCGAAATATCTTGGATCTTTCCTACTTTCCTTCAATTGTTTTAAACAACGCCCCGATTGAGTATGTTGAAACTGCAAAAAATCTTGGGATACAATTTAATCGGCATCTTACTTGGGATAACCATATAAATACACTCGTCGGAAAAGTATATGGTGCACTGCGCACCTTGTGGGTAACTCAATCTTTTACACCCGTTAAAACGCGTTTATTACTTGCTAAGACCTTGATCATACCTATATTAATTTTCGGGTGTGAAATTTTTTGTAATTGCAGCTATGTAAGTAAAAGAAAAATTAATGTCGCGTTTAACAGCACTGTACGATATGTCTTTGGGCTACGAAGATATGATAGAGTTTCTGGTTATGCTAATCGTCTGCTCGGTATACCTTTTGAAAATTATCTTCAACTTCGCACTGTGACATTATTATCCAATATTTTGTTAACACAACAACCCCAATACTGTTCAGAAAGAATTAGGATGGCATCCTCGCGGAGGTCTCGTCAATTGATTCAACCTCGTTTTGCATGTTTAACATCAGAACGTCAATTTTTTGTAAATGCTACCCGTCTGTGGAATTCTCTACCGCGTTATATTAAAGAAACTCAGAATACAGCAAGAATGAAAAAGGTATTGAAGGATCATTTTTCAGCAAATATGTAAATACGTATATTTAACATTTTGAATTCATAACTAAGATACTATTTGTATATTTGAGCTTTCTTTCTCAGCTCTACACTGTAAAATTGTAAAATTAGCTTAAGACAAACTTAAAAGATATTGTATCTTACTGTTTTTAAGCATTCACAAGTAAATAAAAATAAATAAAAATAAATAATAATAAAAAATTTAAAATGAAATTTGAAAAAAAAAAATTGACCTTATTATTAAATTAATACATCGTCTATATTTGTTAACTTATTCATATTTGTTGAATTATTTATATTTGTTAAATTTGTATGTACGAGTATGTTTCTTTAAAAAATTTATATCTGTTAATCTACAATTTTTAATCTTTTTATTATCTATATGTTAATTTAGTAATTGTACTTGTTAATGTACGTGATATCTGAAATCAAGTTAGCACACCACCACTTCTCCCATTTCGATAATTCTATTATAAGTATTGAGGAGTTTTCCATCAGCTTTTCCTTAAATTATCACTTTAATTTATATATAGTTTGATATTTTTCATTTACAATTCGTCACGTGAGTTCTTATTTGTCCTACAGATCATTTTGGCCTAAAATGAGTTATAAATGCCATCTTATATTTCCGGTCATGCTCTTTCGATCGCTGAAATCAGAATTGTCCTATATCTTATAGTTTTCGAATTAAAAAATTTGATTTTGCCCTATAGACCAATTTTTGTCGATCAATTTTATGCTTATTTGTCCTATATCCATTTTTGTTTGTAGTAGGTCAAATTTTATACTGGCATTATAATTATGTAAAGCTTAAATGTCCTATATCCAATGACATATGGATATAGGACAAAATGTATATGAACATTTTAAGATTTGCACGTTGGAGTTGGATTGTGACGCCTTTTAGCACTGGCGGAGTTAACAAGATCAGCTTCCTTCTTCTCGGAAAGAGAACAACCTCAGCCTTAAGAGGATTGACCAAAGCCCATTCCTAGTGCACCATTTGTCGATCACGTCGCTATGCATTAACAGAAAGCACGGCAACATCATCCGTGTACTCCTGAACGTATACATTAGAGCTGTAGAGTGCGTTTAACAGAGAGTCGACCAGCATACACCATGGCAGTGGAGACAGAAACCGCCTTGCGGGCAGCCTCTGTTTACCCCCACCATAACATAACGGCCACAATCCGCATCCGCAACCAACGTTCTATTCATTAGCATTGCTTTAATCCATAACACCAATGGTTCGTCTACGCCGTGTTGTCTGGCTGAGCTGCACATGCTATCAAAAGTCGTATTTTCAAAAGCACCCTCAATATCGATGAAAATGCCCACCGGGTATTCTTTTCTGTCAAGCGCGCCCTCAATTTTACCAACTAGATTTTGAAGCGCAGTCTCGCAGGACTTTCCGCGTTGATAGGCATGTTGCATCTGAGATAATGGGTGCAATCGCAAAGCAGTTTTGCGCACGTAAAGCTCGACCAGCCTTTCCTTGCTTTTCAGCAAGAAGGAAGTCAGACTGATTGGTCTGAAGCTCTTGGCGAGCGAGTAGTCATAGTAGTCATAGCCACTTCCAATTTTTGGTATAAATGCCACTCTAACTGTACGCCAGGGTGTTGGAATGTATGCCAGTGCTAGGACAGCGGTGAAGATTTTCTTTATAGTCGGTAGCAACTGGTTTGTACATTGTTGCAGCATGGCTGGGTATATTCCGTCCGTACCAGGCGACTTGAAGCCGTCAGAAGACGCAAAAGTTTAATTTATTTAATGGTCTCATGCATTACCACGGCCTTCGCAACATACCAGTTACGCCGAGTTGTTTGTCGTGGCTCACTCATAGCCTCGGTAATCGGGGCTGGTTGTGAGCCGATTGTAATCTGGTTACCCGGAAAGTGAGACTCCATCAGATAACTAAGAGTTTCCGCTTTCGTCTCAGTGAAGGTGCCATAAAGTTTTCTAAGTGATTCCAGTTTGGCTGGTTTGCCCTTTTTCAGAACTTTAACCACCCTACTAGTTTCACCCAGTGTTTCAATCTTTTCGCAGAAATTCCTATAAGAAGCACTTTTCCATACCCGAATTAACCTCTTATATTCCATCTGCTTCGATCTATAGAGATTCCAGTCTGCCTCCAAATCAGTTTTGAGTGACCTATTTACAAGCTTTCTAGCCTTTGCAGTTCCGAGCTCCACCAGAGAACCGGCGTTCTGCCAGGGGTTTTGCTTACTGGGCACGTCATTTTAAAACAGCTAGTAATGGTACTATTCAGGTCTTGAACAGCTTCCTTTACCTTTTGACTCGTCCTGAGTTTGTTTGGAGTTTTGAGAGTTTTTCCCATCTCCTCCCTGAAGCGTATCCAGTTGGTTTTTCTCGGATTTCTCCTCTTCTGCAAAGTTATGGTTTCGCATTCGTTTTGGAATTTGATATATCTCCTCCAGTTGGTAACCGCCTTAAAGTATCTATTTGATAAAGTTAGGTCGATTGGTATCGCAGCATATAACTAGGCCCATCTTCCTGGTGTCGCTGTTTTAAAACTTACATAAGTTACTAAGTTACCTTGCACACACTATTAGTGATAAACAATATGAATAAGAATTGTGTTTTTGTTATGTTTTTTTTAAATTAATTTATTAAGTTTGGAGAAAAAGTGCCTTTTTTTATTTTTACTTTGTTGACAAACTTTATAAACATTATAATATTCAATTCAATTCAATTCATTTATTAAATGGGTTGTACATTAAGATATGATCTTTTATAGTACTTAGTATTTTACACATTAGTTATAATAATTCAAAATACTTAAATCTAATAATATAATATATAAATATTTATCATAATTTAAGTGTGAGATAGGATAGAAGCTGGCTTTAAGAGTAAATAAAGAAACGGAGTGGATAATGGGGAAAGAATTTAAATGGATAAGTTAGAGAAGTGATGAAAGATTGCACTTTTAAAATTGGTTGGATTTGAGATATTCTTCAATTGAGAGGGCACAGAGTCCCAAAGCCTTGCAGTATGGATAAAAAATAAGCGTGATGAGTTAAGGCTATTGTGACGATAGGGAATGAGGTTGATGGTTCTTGAGGAGCGAGTATAATTAAGTCTGTTGTACAAGTAAGACAGAGTTTGAGTTATCATAATTTTATGCAAAAACATACAATTCCTGGCGTTGATATATTGTTCCAAAGTACAACCAAGCAAACCCCTAGCAAACACAAAAATATGGTCATATCTACGTATGCCATATATATAACGCACTGCATCGTTAAATGCAACTTGCAGTTTTCGCTGGGATGAGGAGTCAAGACTGCTATAGACCACCTCAGCATATATTATAAGGGGTAGGACTAGAGACAGTACCAGCTTTCGTCTTGTTTCCTGAGTGGTAAAATAAGCACTGATCCACAATTCGCGAAGACATCCGTAGATTCGCCCCACGACCACATTTGTGTGAGTGTAACCAGACAAATTTCGGTTGATAATATAGCCTAGACTAGTGACTGAGTCTACAGCTTTAATTTTGTTATTAATAAGGTAAACATCGGGAAGGAGGCAAAGGTCGAAATTATTTTTTGAAATGGGTATTATTTGAGATTTTGATGGATTGAGAAGCAGCCCTTTAGCTACAGACCAGGTTGTAATATGTTTTAAGTCTTCATTGATGAGAAGAACAACCAGAAGGCTTAGCTAAATGCAGTTGGACATCGTCAGCATAAAGGTGTACTGAAGTATATTTACAGATTGTTGGGAGATCGTTAATAAATATGCAGAAGAGTATCGGGCCTAATATTGAGCCTTGAGGAACTCCCTGCTTAATTTCTTTCAACTCTGAAAAAAGTTCACCAGAATTAACCCTTTGCTATCCGCCAGAGAAACTGCTGATCAATTTTTCTGCTCTTTCAGTGAAACCAAATTGATTCTTAAGCTTCCAACAGAGAACTTTATGATTAACTTTATCAAAAGCCTTAGAAAAGTCTAGCAAACACAGCAACGAAACATAACCCTTGTCATAATCTTGCCTTAGTTCTTCAAAAAGGTTAACCATAGCTGTAGAACAACTGTGGTTAGCTCTAAAACCAGATTGCTGAGCATACAGCAATTAATATTTTCGTTTATTTTTTTTTAAACTCAAAAAAAGAAAGAATTGAATTTTGATGTCAATACAATATGTGTCCTATATCCAATACAAATTCCACTGGAGACAATATTTGTAACTTTGATTTTTAATGTGTCCGCAACTGTATGGACAGGTGTCCTATATCCATTTCACTACTTTTTTTTAAACTCAATTAAATCAATGTTCAGAAACTATAAAATGCAAATGGCTTTATGTATGGTTGGCCGAATACCCAATCTTTCAAAAAATATAAAAATCTCTGTGATTATCCGCAAAAAAATAAGCAAACCACCACTTTTAAGTTTAAAAACGCTCTCCTGAAAAGTTACGTTAGAGGTCTATAGGACAAATAAAAACTCACATGACGAATTATATAATATTATCAGTAGTAAGGTAGTAATAACCACAACTCTGTAAATTGTGCAATAGTAGTTTTAAGATAGTATATCTTTGCTGAAATAAAAAATAAAAAAAATAAAGGCATTCCAAATCCCAGAGCACTCAGACTCGGTAACGGTCCATTGTACTACCAGCCATTTTTTTATTTTTTCATTTATTTATTTTGTTTGAATAGCTACTACAAGAAAATAATTCTTAAAATTAAGTATAGAATTTTGTTTTAATTACAGATAACAAAAATAATTGATAAAAGGAAAGTTTAAAGGATTTTATTTTTATTTTAATAATATGACTAATTCTGTTGCGGCATATTGTGTAAAAATAGTTTCTCCCGCAAAACAACTGTCAAACTTATTCTTTGTAATTGATGTGGAAGAAAGTTCGAATCGAATAGCTTTAACGAAGAAAGATGGCTCTCCCTTTGAGTGCGTGAATCGCGGTAAACGAAGCATAGGGCCTCTTGGTGACTGTACAAAATTAATATAGGTACTCTACCAAATATTCAGGAATTTTTTTATGAGCGATTCCATGAAGCCTAATGATGGTTCTAAAATAAAACAGAGACCTTTTCTGTTGCGTAACGCTAAAACGTCTTGTAATATGATATATGTACCGAATACAATCGTTGAAGGCAACGTTTATTTTACGCCTGCATTCATAATCCAAACATGGGTACAGTGTAAAATTGTAGGACAAAAATGGAAGCACCAAGCTTTTTATCAGATTTGGAAGGAGCATATTCGCGGAGGTTCTCAAGCTTCGTAGCCCACCGTGGACTTTTCTAATCGTATCAGATGTGGCATCGCAACAACTTAGTTTTCTGTTAATTCTTAATCCAAGATATTTGACCTGCTCCACGCATGGAATAGTGACATCTTTCACAACAAGAGGAGGAGCACCGGAGGAAGGAACGAGATTTCACTTATGGAGTACGCCAAACCAACGAATTAGCAGGATTTAGTTTCAGACTATTTAGATCAGACCACATCTGAATACGCAACAAATCGTTATTTACTCTAGCCGCGCAATCTTCCATCAGCCTTAGTTTTCTGAAGAGGTATGGTTAGGTTAGGTTTAGGTGGCTGTCGGCAGAAGCCGACACACTTAGACCAATTAAGGTCCATTGTGATACCACGTATGTATTATCTACCTCAACTCTGTAGATGGGACTGACTGGCCAACGAGACGGTCCCCCATCTACGTCCTAACCGCACCCAACGTCGTTTAATTGCGGTGATCTGACGAGAACCGATTAACTCGACTTGGTATGGTCGTTGGTTCTGGACAGGTATATAATGACACCATCTGCATAAAGGTGAACATGGAAGTTTTCGAGAATATCAGGAAGGTCATTTATAAAGACAGAAAGAAGAAGTGGTGCCAGCACTGATCCTTGATGAACACATACGTTAATAGTATGTGGACTAGAACTTCCCTCATCAAACCGATCAGTTAGAGATCGCTTAGATAGTTGTGAATCAGTTTCAGGGCAGAACGAGAAAACTGAAATTTATTCTTAAGCTTGTCTATTAATATGGAGAGATTAATTGATTCAAATGCTTTTGAAAAATCTGGGGTCACCATTAAACTTATTTCATGCTGTCCTTAAATCGATTGTGACCTTAATTACGGCTGATTCACAGCTGTGCCTCCTTTGAAAACCGGATTGGAACTTAAAGAGTTTATTACGCCTATCCAAATCTTTTTGAAATTGTTGCGACAGTATTTTTTCGAAAGCTTTTGATTGGAAGGGAAGTAAATTTATGAGTCTAAATTCAGTGGGGTTAGTGGAGTTTGATTTTGTTGGAAAATTAATGATTTTAGAACTGCTCTGGAACAGACAGCTATATACAATAATTGAAAACATGTACTAGATAGGGAAGAAGTAGAGGGAGGATAATTTTAATAAATTTTGGGGACATATCATCAAGGCCAGATGCATTCGATTTTATCAAACGAATTGCTATTCAACCATTCAGATTACTTATGCATTTAAAAGCGAAGCACTCACTTAAACTTGAACTGAGGTTAAAATAGCAACCAATCGATGAAGAGATGTGAATTGTCTATATTACGAAAAGACTTCTAAGAAATTGTTTTAACATTATTGGCACCACTCATATTTAACTTAAACGAACAATAAAGGAGGTCATGAATGAAATCGGACGTAATCCATACTTGATCACTTCCAATTATTCGTTATTTTGAGTTCGTCAGAGATATGTCAATCAGCGACGGCTTTCGAATTGACTGAAAACAAGTTGGCCATCGTGTTTCAGAACACTTAACACTTACAGAAATTGGAAATTGGCAGAAATCTTCTTTTTATTGTAGAGTTCGGAAAAAATAAGTTGCCATTCGTTCCTCTCCACCTTAGTACTTATCATTTGGGTAAAATGCCAACCTCAGAAAGCCATAATGTTAATATTTAATTATCTGCACTTTCTTTATTAATGTTGTATTTGTTTGGAATCTGTTCAACAGTATAAGTTTCAGCAATTACTTGTTTCTTATCCCTCGAAATTAGAAAAAAGAATCCAATGGATTCTCATTATGAAACATGCCTTAAATTTGCACTCAAATAATAGAACGTCTCATAACATACCTGTTGTTTGCATTTAATATTGATAACTGATAGATAAAGACGTACGAAGGAGCCAGCAGCTTTTAGATAGACGTATTTTGCTGTCAGTATGGTGCTTTAAAGGTTTCTCTCTTTAATGCGCAGAGCTTGCGTCCTTGAAAATAGGAATTTCGGTATTTATTTCATTCCATTTGCCAGGAAGATGTGATATGTGTGCTTGAAATCTAGTTTTGTCGAGATTTAAGCGACCTCATGTATCGTTTGGAGGTATATACGATGTGTCCATCTAAAAGTTGCTATCGACACTCAAAGAATTACATTGTCAGCTAGTACGTGCATCTCCCGCAGGTTGTAGATCGAATATCTGTTTCTTACAAGTCACTTGGAAAAACAACAAATTATTACTCGGTTCAGTTTATAGACCTACACGAAATATTAACACTTAACCATTATTATCGATAAACGAACAACTGGCTCATGCATCACCGCTTGTTATTGTCGCCGGATATTTCAATAGTAACATTCTTCAAGATGCATACCTTATTGATAGTATCTGAACTCTATACTTGATTCCAATAAATACATCAACACCTACTTACTTATTTGACAAAAACTGCAGTAGGTACTCTAGCTGATCCTAAATGTGATATCCGTTAACGACATCTGCATCTTTCGGATAGTCAAGCTGCAAAAACCCTGAAATTCTTCTCTATACATTACAAAGAAGTCCTTGACTGCTGGTAATCTCTTTCGGCGATGGCGGATAAGGTCAACATTAACCTATGCTGCAGGTGGGTAGGTGCCCTACACGGCGCGTCCCTTGGGTAGCGAAGAAGGGGATGCCCCGGTTCGATAAAATGTAAGTTTCACATTGATTCGTGAACCGGGGTTATGTAGTTATATCAGTCAAGATGCCAAGAATCGCACTATGAAACCCATCGCAGACCAAAACTAACTCTGAGTCAGAATGTTTATGGGGAGAAAACCCTAGCAATCACTCCGCACCTAGTCTCTCCAATCCATCATCCTCCCCCCCTTCATCTTTTCTATACCCTTCGCTGGTTCAAGGTGTCAATCGTGCCGTGCCGATAATTATCCTGGCTGATGGCCCAGAAATATCAAAAATATCCCAGGCGAGAACGGTGTATGCAGAGAAACTGGCGCACTCTGGATCAGCTTGCCTTATCCCCATATGCGGGGCTCTGTACGGACGGACCACCCATTCCCTAGCTATTCGTCGCAACAAAATTAAAGCCAAAAATGCAGAACAACAAAATTAAAAATAATAAAAAAAAATATAAAAAGAGATAGTTCTGAGGCCGGACCTCAACAAACTCCGGAAAAATCTGGCACCGCCAGCAGCTTGGAAAGCTCCTAAAGCTCCTAAAGCACTTCACTTGCCTTTGCATCGACGATGCTACCAGTTAGTGCTCGACACTTAAGGATGAGCTGACCGGTGCTATCAACAAATTAACCAGTTTGACAGAAGAATGCGGAATTTCCGTTATATTGTAATAACATTGACAGTCATACGGCCATCAAATCCCTTGCGCTAGTCATTACAGCTTCACCTCACTTTAAGGGGTGCCGGGACACTGTGATATACCAGAAAAACACCTGCACGGCAAAGATTAGCTCCTTCATTCAGAGAAGCAAATGATTCCCTGAGTAAAAGGGTGACCCACCCACCTTATACATCGGCAGCACAATGGACCTGTTCTTTGGTCTAAGTGGATCCTCATTGAGGTCCGGTTCCAACCAACCAACCTATGCTGGGAGCGCCAATGCCCCTTCTACGTTATAACGGTTTCGCCAATGGCTACATGAAAACTCATGTTTAGGTTGGATGCCATTCAGAAAACTAAGTTGGATCCGAATCGATTTAAGTGTTTGATCTCCCTAAGCAGACTTCACATTAGTGTTACAATTGTTGACATCGCTAGACACTCTAGACACTGTCGGTACACACTGTCGCTAGACACTGTCACTAGACACTGTCACTAGACACTGTCTCATAGGAAAGCATGTCGCCTGTACAAATGACTTCTGCAGAAGCTGCATGACTAAAGAGGAGCAAACGACTACTCTTCACCTTGCTGCACATGCTCCGTTTTCTATCAAAGACGACTCCATCTGAAAGCTTTCTTCTTTTTATAACGATCTTAATAATCTTATCAACACTGAAATTTAAAGTAAGCTGCCCTACATTAAAAGTTCTTACTGGTTCGTCGAGCAGGGTGAAAACAGATACACGCAGTATCAAAATGGACACATTGGTCCAAAGATGTCGGTCTCAACCGACAGCCACTTCAACCTTAAGCCACCCTACCAGAACTCTTTTCCATATACAGTGACTTAGATAAAGTTATCCTCTGCAATAAACTCTCAGTGGTAAGTTTCTTTCACCTTGGTGATGGCGGTAGACGATGATTTGACACACTCCACCGCATTGGTTATTTCAAAGAATAGACAAGCTTTTTTATATGACAACCTTCTTGAATAAAATAACCTTGAAGTTTTTCATTCCAATCAATTAAGTTTTGCGTTAAAAATCAAGTGTCTGCAAACGTTTTTTGTACTTTGAAAATTAAGAAAATTCAGCTTTGCAGTTCCGAATGCTCCCCATACTATTACTCCACCTCCTTGGTGTGTGTTTGAAGTTGTATATTATCCCTTCTCAAATCGTGAAAATAATAATTGTATCCATCACGTCCGCCCGTTGAAGCAGCTCTCAGTAACGCCCGTCGACCCTGACTTCTTGCTGATTTGCTTCTCGAGTTTTTTCCCATTGTTGTTAGTGTCCTTAAGATAGCTATGAACAACAGTTGGTCCGCTTCCAACCTTACTGTCTATGAAACGGATAGATTGGCATTGTTACTTGTAAGCTTGAATTGGCCCATTTCCCCCTTGGTTAATGAATTTCTTTTACCCATAGTTGTTGTTTCTATGAAGATATTTTTTGAACTAATTAATTTAGAGTACAGGGTGTTGTGTAATTATTTAATTTAGAAAACGCGAAAAACAAACTACTTATTTAACGTTTAATCGGCGGGATAAACAAAAAGAAAATTTGCGGCCGCCACCGCCCGAAGGAAAAATATCGAATATGGGTTGTCAAACAGCCACAGACCATTAAAATATTACACAACGAGTAACAGGTCGCTGCTACTTTATGGTAGCTGAGTGGGACGGGGTGGGTTCAGCGAAAACGATCGCTGATAATATGAAGATGAAAAAAATGTTCGCTCCAATGAATGGAACCAGGAAAATGTAACGAAATAAAGTGGGCGCCACAAAATTTTTTTGGAAATTGTGAAACCTTGGTACAGAACCACTGAAAATTTAAATAAAATGTAATTTCGAAAAGAAAGAAAAGAACGAAAGTTTACACAACGTTATAATGCTCCGTTGGAGCACGGTCTTTATTACGGGGTTTGAAATCCCCTGAAAATGTAATGGTGGGTACAACGGGTCGATATGGACCGTTGGTAGACCGTTGGTAACCCGCTATCACTTGTCCCGAATAAAAGAAATGAGAATTACTGGGTCGCGTGTCCCGTCTATCATCGGGATTTTTCTTAACAAGAAACAAAATCCTACCAGACTATATCTTACAAACCTGCGGGTTGGTTACCTACCAGGCGCGTCCCCGGGTGGTGGATAGGGGGACCTCGGTACGATACGTTCGTGATCCGAGGTTTTAGAGTTATAGCGGCGTTTTATACGCCGTCAAAGCTCTATCGCGAACCAAACCAAAAAACAAGTATGTAGGAACAACTAAAAGATATAA
Source organism: Portevinia maculata (assembly GCA_949715645.1). Taxonomy (NCBI): domain Eukaryota; kingdom Metazoa; phylum Arthropoda; class Insecta; order Diptera; family Syrphidae; genus Portevinia; species Portevinia maculata. Next base: position 2,001,141 of record OX454525.1, on the reverse strand, counting down.
ATACTCCAGGTGGTACTCGCATGGGCGAAAATCTACCCGTGGTCTTTTCGAACACGGTCGGGGCACGGATTCTGGAGGCCCCAACCGACATACTTATACCCCCCGCCTGTACAGGCGTTGACCTTCGAGTTGCGAAAAGGTTTGCTTCCGAAGATTCCTGCAGCTCTATCTCCGACACGCTCGGTAGACTGGGCTGGAAAAATGGAGAAAGTGGCGGAGAGGTTCAACCTGATGCGCTTAATCTTCAGACCAATAGACAGACAGCCGATAGCTGCGATGCTGCCGACGAGACCTGTGAAACCGAACATGTGAAACGGACCACAGAGGCGGCGTCCACTGGTCAGCGTCCATCTAAGAGCCAGCGAAAGAGGAAAAGGAGAAAGGCGGCTATCGTGCGGCGCAAAGAAACTGCACCGCCAGTTGAAGGCGCAAGCGCTGAGAACTACTGCTACTGCACTCATCAGTAAGAAGCTTTCTGTGTTGAATACAAAAGCCCACATAACATCCATACAGGAGCCATGGGTGTGGAAAAATCGCATCTATGGCCTTGGAGGTGTCCGTGGCACTACGATACTCTGTGACGAGCGGTCCGAGAGACCAAGGGCTTGTCTTGCTGTGTCGAACCTTCTCTCAGTGACTAAGCCTGGACAATTTTGTGGCCAAGATTTGATTGCTGCAGCCATTAGCTACGAAACGAATGGAGATTGGACGACCTTCGTCGTGGCGTCAGCTTAACTCCCCTATGATTCAGTAGTGCCTCCACCACCAAGGGCAATGGCTGAACTCATAGACTATTGCGATACCAGGAAGATGGGCCTAGTTATATGCTGCGATGCCAACGCTCAAAACACTGTGTGGGGCAGTAGCAAATGCAACATGCGAGGAAACCATCTCCTGGATTTCATTCTATCATCTGATCCTACTATTAACAATGTTAGCTCGCAACCAACTTTTGTGACGTCAAGAAGACAGGAGGTGATCGACCTGACTTTATCAAATAGATACTTTAAGGCGATTACCAACTGGAGGGTCTCTTCGGAGGCATCCCTCTCAGATCATATATATATCGAATTCCAAATCGAATGCGAAGCCATAACTTTGCAGGAGAGGAGGAATCCAAGAAAAACCAACTGGATACGCTTCAGGGAGGAAATGGAAAAAACTCTTAAAACTCCAACCAAACTGAGGACGAGACAAACGGTAGAGGATGCTGTTCAAAACCTGAATAGTGCCATCACTAGCTGTTTCGAACTGACGTGCCCAGTAAGTAAACCCCCTGGCAGAACGCTGGTTCCCTGGTGGAGCTCGGAACTGCAAAGAATCCGAAGGGAAGCTAAAAGCTTCTAAATAGGTCACTCAAGATTGATTTGGAGACAGACTGGAATCTCTACCGATCGAAGCAGAAGGAATATAAGAGGCTAATTCGGGTATCGAAAAGTGCTTCTTATAGGAATTTCTGCGAAAAGATTGAAACACTGGGTGAAACTAGTAGGGTGGTTAAAGTTCTGAAAAAGGGCAAACCAGCCAAACTGGACTCACTTAGAACACTTGATGGCACCTTCACTGAGACGAAAGCGGAAACTCTTAGTTATCTGCTGGAGTCTCACTTTCCGGGTAACCAGATTACAATTGGCTCACAACCAGCCCAATACCCTGGCGTACAGTTAGAGTGGCATTTATACCAAAAATTGGCAGAAGTGACTACTCGCTCGCCAAGAGCTTCAGACCAATCAGTCTGGCTTCCTTCTTGCTGAAAAGCATGGAAAGGCTGGTCGAGCTTCACGTGCGCAAAACTGCTTTGCGATTGCACCCATTATCTCAGATGCAACATGCCTATCAACGCGGAAAATCCTGGGAGCCTGCGCTCCAAAATCTAGCTGGTAGAATTGAGGGCGCGCTTGACAGAAAAGAATACGCGATGGGCATTTTCATCGATATTGAGGGTGCTTTTGACAATGCGACTTTTGATAGCATGTGCAGCTCCGCCAGACAACACGGCGTAGACGAACCATTGGTGTTGTGGATTAAAGCAATGCTAATGAATAGAACGTTGGTTGCGGATGCAGATTGTGGCCGCTATGTTATGGCGGGGGTAAACAGAGGCTGCGCGCAAGGCGGCGTCCTGTCTCCACTGCCATGGTGTATGCTGGTCGACTCTCTGTTGAACGCACTCAACAGTTCTAATATTTACGCTCAGGCGTACGCGGATGATGTTGCCGTGCTTTCTGTTGGATCATGCCTAGCGAATGTATGCGCCAAGGCGCAGGCGGCCCTTGACGTGATCGACGAATGGTGCACTAGGAATGGGCTCTCGGTCAATCCTCTTAAAACTGAAGTTGTTCTCTTTGCGAGAAGGAGGAAGCTGGCCGGGTTGACTCAGCCAGTGCTAAAAGGCGTCACAATCCAACTCTCCAATGAAGCAAAGTATCTGGGAGTCATCCTGGATAGCAAACTTCTTTGGTCCAAACATGTTGAGCTGAAGACTGCCAAGGCGCTGTCTGTTTTCTGGCAGTGCAAAGGCATTTTCGGCTAGACATGGGGCTTATCACCGAAAAGAGTCCTATGGATTTATAAGGCTATGATAAGACCATTTATAGCATACGCATCGGTTGTTTGGTGGAATAAGCTTTCACGTAAATACGTCACTGCTGCTTTTGCCAAACTCCAAAGGCAGGTATGTCTCGGCTGCACGGGGGCCTTCCCCAGCACGCCTGGCTCCGGCCTAGATGCACTATTGAACCTTCCGCCCCTTGATGTTTACATCATGGGCTGTACAATCAAGGCTATCTCACGTCTTAGAAGAGGTGGCTTTTGGTATAACTCGCACTGGAGTTTTGATGAACTTACGCAACGGTTGTCCTTCGACTCCTGTCTTATGGATATGCCATCCGATGCGATGACACCGGAACTTCGGCTAAAGCGCAACTCCGAGGTCGACTTTCCTCGCGTCCAGGACTGGCTCTGGCCGGACTCTGAACCTGGAAGGGAATGCAGTCGAATCTTCACGGATGGCTCCAAAACCGATCAAGGATCTGGTGCTGGTGTCTTCGTGGAGAGCGATAACGTTAGACTTTTCTTTCCGTTAGGCAAATATGCGTCAGTCTTCCAAACAGAGACTTATGCTATCCTAATGGCCATGGACTATGTTACGAAGAAAAGGTGGAGGGGGCGAAGTATCTGCGTCTGTAGCGACAGTCAGGCTGCGCTTAAGGCCTTACTCAAACCCTTAACTACCTCCAAAATAGTACGTGAATGCAAGATATCTCTGAATTCGGTCGGAAGGCTGAATTCACTTAAACTTGTCTGGGTCCGGGTCATAACGGGATCACGGGAAATGAGATCTCTGATGAACTTGCTAGACAAGGCTCAGAGGGGGACTTCTCAGGACCTGAACCAGCGATCTGTCTGCCTGCGTCCTCGGTCAGGGCTTCCATTGACGGTTGGGTTTCCTATGAACACAGTTGGCATGACTCTCCAGGGTGCAGACAGACTAAGCAAATGCTCCCCGACGTATGTGGGAAATCCGCGGCATTCTTGTTGTCTCTCAACAGAAAATACTGCAGGCAGACTACTGGCGTTCTTACGGGACACTACGCTTTTGCCAAACACCTTAAGGTGCTAGGCCTAAGCGACACCACCAACTGCGAAGCCTGTGGAGAAAGTACTGGTTTTGGAACGTTGATGCGCCTTGGTAACAGAAATTCTAGTGATCCGTAGAATATTGCTGATATGTTTGGAGAATATTTTCAAAGTATTTATAATTCGACATCCTCATCCTCAATCGATTTCAACTACGTAAAATCTCTTCCATCTATGGTTGATTGTTCCTGTTTTTCATTTTCTGTTAGTGATGTTGAAGTTGCCCTATCTAGTATGAAACCCAAAAGAAAACCAGATATCCTGGGATTTTTCCCTATTGTTCTACGTCATTGTGCCAGTTCACTCTGTTTTCCGTTATTAGAATTGTTTAATCAATCGCTCTCCGACGGAAATTTTTTAGAAGAATGGAAAATATCTACCATTGAACCAATTTTTTAATCTGGCTCTAGGCATCTAATATCTAATTATAGACCAATTACTAAACTTTCGGTTATTCCCAAACTGTTAGATAGTCTTGTTAAAGATAAATTCAATTTTTCAATTAAACAGTTTGTCAGTAAATATCAACATGGTTTTTGGAAGGGTAGATCAACCTCCTCAAATTTAGTAGAATTCACAAGCTTCTGTATTGATTGCTTAGAAAACTGATTTCGTGAAAGCATTTAGTAGAGTAAACTTGACGATTCTCCTTGAAAAACTGAAGGCATACGGTTTTTATGGTCCATTGCTGCAATGGTTTAAAACATATTTATATGGTAGGATGCAATATGTTGCTATAGGAGACTTTTTCTCTAAAGAAATCCAAGTTACCTCTGGTGTTCCGGAAGGAAGTCATCTTGGCCCATCTTTATTCCTACTCTTTGTAAATGACCTGCCGAATATATTAAAGCACTGCTATTGCTTTATGTATGCCGATGATATAAAATTTTGTGCAAAAATTTCAACAATAAATGACTGTATGCTGCTACGAAATGACATAAATTCTTTCAGTGAGTGGTGCAGGTCCAACTACTTACTCTTAAATGTAGACAAGTGTGCTTGCATGAATTTTAACAGAACAATTCAAAATATTCTTCCACGTTATTCAATAAATAATATTCAAATAAGAATAGCCGAAGATTTCAGGGATCTTGGTGTTATTTTTGATGTCAAATTAACATTTCACTTACACATCAATTACATTGTTTCTAAAGCGAATTCACTATTAGGATTTTTAAAAAGGAACTCCTCAGATTTCAAGGATCCTTACACTCTTAAAGCTTTATATTGCAGCATTGTGCGTCCCATTTTGGAGTATGTCTGTGTCGTCTGTTCTGAATGTTCAAAGGATTGAAAGAGTTCAAAAGAAATTCTTAAAATTTGCTCTCAGACAATTCTTTCCTAATAAGGGAATTGAGGTGCATCACTCCTATCATTCGAGGTGTCTTTTACTTGGAATGCAAACTCTTGAATCTAGGAGAAAAGTGTATCAAGTAATATTAGCTCGTGATATTCTATGCGCAACGGTCGATAGTGAGAATCTACTTAATCGTTTGTATTTGTATGCTCCATCTGAGTCTTTAAGACCGAGACCACTGTTATTTGTATCTCGTCATAACACATTGTATGGTCAGCGTGAGCCTATCTCTTTGTGCAGCAAAATGTTTAATACGTACTGTTCAGACTTAGATGTATTTTTGTCCAGAAATACTTTTAAAAATATGTTAATTTCTGTCATTAGGCAATGAATTTTTTGTAATTTATTATATCTTAAAATATTTGTAAATTAACTTCAAAATCTGTTGATTGTAAGGTCGAAGGTTAAATAAATACAAATAAATAAATAAATACAAATACTGCGGAACATTTCCTCTGTGTTTGTCCTGCTTTTGCTCATATCAGGTGGCAGGTATTTGGTGCGGATATGGTGAGTGCTGTAAACCTAAGCTCCTTATCATTGAAGCGCCTTCTCGTTGTTCTTAGAAAAACGAGTAAATTCCCACAGTAAAATGTGGTGTGTCTGCCTGGTAGTACAATGGACCAGTATTGAGTCCGAGTGCTCCAGTGCAGAAAGTCTCACACACCACGACAAAAAAAAAAAAAAAATATCTTACAAAAATGATAACACGAAAATCACTATACTTATCTTTAAAACCTCAATTCCTTTGTTTCCTGCTCTGTCCTCAAGTTCCTTATATTTTTTTCTATTCGTCCTTTCGCCTGTCTTCCAAATACCTGTCTCCTTAGTTTCTTTTAATCCTCTTTGGTAATTCCCTCTACCTTTAACTCTTTTGTGTTTTATTTAGCACTATTTTAAAATGTCTACGTTCAGCAAAATCACCTTGTAAACTTCTCGCCACTAGCTAAACCGCTGGTCAACCAAGAAGTGATTTTCCAGATTTTTCTATTGTCCAAAGTCGGTCAGTGTTGGACTCATTCTCTCACACACACACATTGACAGTGCAAACCCACTGATGGCGTACAATGGATGTTGGTGGCTATCCGCTATCCCACTGTCCACACCCATACAGTAAGGCGAACCAACGAGCGGCACCTTTCAGCCCATCCAAAGCTATCTTGCAATGGTGTGCGCATGCCTGCCGTTACCCTTTCGCTCTAACTTTCCATTCTCTCACCAAGCTCCGAATTCAGCGCGACTGGAAAGCCAGCTTGCGATAAATTCTGTGACCCACCTGGGACAACATTCCAATCCAGTCTGATTGGTGTTTTCCCGTCCATACAAAATATCGCTAAGGTTATTTTGCTGAACGCCGTTCCAATGTAGCTAAAACTCACTACGTAAAATTAAAAGTTCAAAATGATTAAAGAAATGAAGGAAACGTTGAAAAGAGGAAGATAAACATCGGGACGATTACCGATTATAGACGATTATATGTCTCGTCCATTTGCGAGTTGAACCTAAGCTTTGAGGTCAGATAAGGAAACAATGTTATCTACCGCGTCAACTACCTGAGTCTGGTGAAATTCTGCGCAGATTTGGGGCATGGGGATCTGACGATAGCGTGTCATACCTTACAAAATGTTATCATTTAGGTTGGGCTCTCGGCCTTTCTGGTTCAAATGTTTGTTGGGCTGGTGTCGTCTGAACTTGGCATCGGTCATCTGAACTTGACATCTGTCATCTCACATCGGTCATTGGGGTGCCAATGTGCTCGTAGTAAGCTGTCCACGGTTATTTGGTGTTGGAGGGTGTTTTACTAGGCCGTGCGCCTACACTCCTCTGCTGCTCCTCCGGTGCTCCCACGACGGAGTAGAAGAAGAGAGCGTCATCTTTTCCCCATCGAACATTACTCCCTACCTTTACGTTGGTAGTTCGTGCAACTGACTCATGGGAGTTATTTGACTTGGGCCGTCCGCCCACCCCTAAGTTGCTTTTTGGGTTGCCCTTCTGGCAATTTGCCCGTCCGGCAAAGTCTGGTGTACTGTGGTGTTCGACTGTCAAAGGCCGTCCGCCTTTCCACACGCACGTCATCGTACGGCCCGGTGGAATGGTTGGGCTTCGTACATGGTCGCTGTCATTCGTATCCTCACTCTCCTGACCGTTGTGGGCCTCACTCTAATGACCGCCCGTCAGGCTGAGGTAACTGGAACCTCCAAGCCCGTCAACCTGTGGTGGTTGCTCATCCACGAGTCGCCGAAAGTGCCATGGTGCCCCTATCGCTTTCCGAGACCGTGAACTCGCAGCCGAATAAAAGAGGGACCAGGAAAGGAAAATAATATGGACTAAGAGCAGGCCTTGTTGCGGTAAATTTTACCAGGGGACTACTCTAAATGCTTCATATTTGATTTAAAATATTATAACAAGTAAATATTGCTCCTGTTCGTAATCAAGTGAGAGGAAAAAGGGACTATTTTGTTGATCTTATTTGGAAGGTTAGGTTAGGTTAGGTTTATGTGGCTGTCGGCAGAAGCCGACACACTTAGACCAATTTAGGTCCATTGTAATACCACGTATAATTATCTACCTCAACTAACTCTGTACTGTACAAAAGATCTTTTAGGTCGAAGTACCCCCGCATTATAAATCGCCTTGGCGAGCCAGAATTTAAAAAAAAAACTCTGTAGATGGGACTGGCCAACGACACGCGGTTGTTCGCAAACGGTCCCCCCATCTAGGTACTAACCGCGCCCAACATCGTTTAATTACGGTGATCTGACGAGAACCGATTAACTCGACGTGGTATGGTCGTTGCTTATCTTATTTGGAAAAGCAACACTAAAACATAAAATTTGAATTTCATCTACTTAATCTCGAGTTGTTTTTTACAACATAAACATAATTATATCCTTCTTTCATATTGCATTTGGTTTTTCCTAGATTATCAAAAGGATTTAAAAAAGGTCGTTAAATTAAACAAAGAAACTACCTGTTTGTAATCAAGTGAGGTGGAGTATTTTTCCTGCATATGCTGCCGCTAGATATCGAGTGGTCGACGACCAAGACATCTGGTTTGCTACCGACCAAGCGTGACGTGATCACTCCACATGGCTTGGTTATGCAGGTGGTGAATTGTCATTGGTTGAAGTGAGTGCAGCGGTGTGTATCGGTGTTGTTGGGAAAGTAGACTTTTCGTTTGTTCGTAAACAACTTTATAGCTGGATAATAACCGTTTTGCTCCATAAAAATTGTTAGTTCGTAAACAAAGCACCGGTGTCAGTGGATCGTGAGATGGTATTGTTAGTGGTAGAGGATGAAGGCGTGGCTTGGATGGAACATTGAACGCAGCCAGTTTTTAGCCATATAGCAGCAGTCAGCTTCGCGGAAATACTCCTCGTCGAAGAAGGCGGCGGTTCTCAAAGAAAAATAGACAGTTCAAGTTAATTTCTTTTGAGTTTCAAAGAAAATTGTATTAAACCAAGTGTTTTGATTATGTGTATCAATTAGGTCCTCTTCGATACTGTGATATGCTAAGCATTCCTTTTAAGTACTTTAGAAAATTAATTTAAGCGTTTCAATTTTCTTCTATCTGCATTTTTGTGCTTTACTAAGTGACTGCATTTAAAAGTAATTCTTTTGGATTTTTTTTTAAATAAATTTCTCATCGTGTGTAGTGCGATCGGTGATCCATAGGAATTTGATCGTGAAAGGAAGGGCTGGCGACGGAATTTAACATCATCGATATTCTTTGCTTTTGGGAGAGTACGATAGCTCAGGCGACAAAGTTTAACGACAGATTTGTGTAGAACAGTTATTTACAAGCATTTTTTACTATGTGAGGGGGAGTCTATCTTTCCCAATAGCGACGCGTGCCAAAAATGTGTAGTCGTTCAGTTAGATGTTTAATAATTTAAGTTTTAATTGCTATAGCTGTTAATATCATTTATATCAGTAATCAGTAAAAATTTAATAAAAAAATAACGTTTACATCGTTTTAAGCAGACTATAGGAACAAAATGTTTTTTTACATTTAGATTTTATTTATAAAACAAAAACCCATTCTTCATCGCTTAAAAAAAATATAAATTACTATTTAATGAACAAGTAATTGATAAGTACCTTCATTATTTTACTTTAAATCAAGACTAATTCTTCTCGAGTTTTTTACAAATAAGCTTCTAACATTTTCATAAATAAACGTGTCTTTAGTCAATTTTTTTATTCAACAAAAAAAAAACACCTAAACAAAAAGAAAAAAATATTGTTTATTTTATTATATTATAAAATAACAAGTTACTGATTTCAATTCATTTGTTCATTATCAACAAAGTACATGGAGGATATAACCCATGGAAACTGCGAGCCAACTGTGAATTTAGAGCTTCCCGACGTTAAAATGCAGTTACAATTACCCAAAAAGAAGGACAATGTGAAACACATTTTCAAAACCGAATCTGACTTTAAAACTGTTGATTTCGGTAGCGAAAATACGTTTTAATATTTTGCAGGCTACTTTAAAAAAAAACAGTCAAAAACATAAGTGTGAGCTGAGATTAGTCAGAAACCTAGTGTTTCCTCCATATTCACAGATTTCAAAGAATATGAGGGTGCGCATTTAACACGCCCTTCTCAAGAGTTTTTAGATGCGATGGAGAACCTGGAGCAACAATTTATTTGTCGTTTTTTAATTTTCAAATGAAAATGTATAATATAATAAAAAATTAATTTGATTAATTTTGCTGTAAAAATCAAAACAAAGAATTTCTTATAAAATGATATGTACATGTTCGAGTGTATCACATTATCAAAAAATTTAATAGGATTATCAAAAAAGCCAACAACAAACAAAAATATCTTAGCGTAACACACATGTAGTTTTTAATTAATTTTTAATAAAAATATATGACAAATTGATGTTTGTCTTTATTGCACGAGTTGGATAGATTGATACATACACAAGGATCAGATGGTTTGAACGAAATGGTTGTTACAGCGCTCGATCTATGTTTTGTCTTGTTTCTGTATTCGTTTCACACATCATACCAAGCTCGCCTCGTTAAAAACGACTTGAACGAAATGGCCCATAACATGTGAAATTCTTTTTTTTCTATATACTTTCCATGGTATCATTTCGTTGCCGAATCGTTTGAACGAGTTGGAAAGAAGAGTTGGAAAAAAGCTACGGTTGGTTGGTTCACTTCTGTGTGGAAATGTTCAAATATTAAATGCACGAGTTGGAATATGAAAAATTACAGCAATGGGAAGAAGAGTATACAAATATTGTGTTGGGATATAGTGACTGCAGTGTCGTAGTACTTGTGCCCTAATTTTTGAATATTACTCTAAGCTCTCCAGCCGCTTCATTCCGAGCACATGAAGTGCACGATTGTGAAGTATTATCCTAGCTCTTCAGCCGAAATAAAAGGAACTCAGGATTTACGATATAGATGTCGTTCTGACTCTGAACTTCTAATGATTGATTTTATTGGCAAAATATTCTTATTAATTCAATTTGGTTCAATTTCTTTGCAACCAAATGTCTCATATTTTCTTAATTATCATGACCTACAAATGTTGGCCGGTGTGACAACAAATAAGAATCAAATTGCAACTTGAACTGAGTTAACCCATGGTTCACTCCACCCAAGTGCAATCCGATTCTATGTTCACCGCGACACATTCACCTGTGGTCATGATCAAAGCAAAATCAAAATAATAATTCTTATTCTATGAATCATTGTGTGCAAAGCAGTCCACTGGCGATGTGTAACATGATCAGTTGAAATTAATTGCGGAAGTGAACGTACATGCGAATATACATGATCATGTTGAAATCAAAAGTGGGTTACTGTGCACACGTGATCTGGTTAATTGGGTGCACACACAACATTTTTTTATAGTTTAGTAGAGAACGCAAAAATTGAGATAACTTCTTGTGAAAGTTACTCGTTCATGAACGACTTTAACAATATAAGGCTTCGCCACTGGTAAGCTCATGTGGAAGTATTTTTAAAATCCGCCTACTGACTTTACTTTCCTATAAGGTTAGGTGCGGGTGGCAATGAAGCAGTAGTAGTGTATTCGCTTATGGAATGGAAGGCCGTTCGAATCCCGGCCAAGTCCATTACTTTATATCGAGTACATGAAATCGTAATCTCCCTAAGCAAGTTAGACAACCACCCGTGGAGAAAAACCCTACAACTGCACCCAAACATTTCTTTCCTATCTCTCTATTCTTTCTAATAGCAAGTAGCACCGAAAAGCGTGCAATGAAATACGATAATGCCAGGTGCTGCTTGCTGTTAAAACACAAATGCTTACGCTGTGTTCTAAGCATTGTAAGCGTACTGTAAAAGCAGAAAAAATCCCTTTAGCGTAAGCAAATTATAAGAAAAAAATAAGGTTAGGTTGAAGGCTTATTTATATAAACATAATATTTATAATGCAATTTAATAAAAGTGGCCGACTCAGCTGGTTTTGCTGAAGCGCATCCTGTTAACTTTATTTTCGGGTTCTATCTCACGAATGACTCGGCCGAGCTTCTAGATTGTTCGCATAACATCGATCTTTTAAGGCACAAAAATAGCCCATCGGGGTCAAATCACTGCTCCGAGGCGGCCAATTGACTTCTTTTCAATAAACGCACCATTTGTATAACACAGCACTCTTTTTGAAATAAGTTTGCAAATATTTCAAAAATTTGCTCAAGCGTACAGCGGTTCATTTCGTTCTCCGAATGTATGTACCTACTGACGGAAACAGAAAGAGAAAGATGAAAAGACCTCCAAGTATCAAATAAAGATCTGGTTCAAAACGAAAATTGTATGTGGACCACCCTTTATGCATCCGACGTGATGGGGGCGAATACGTAACTTTTTTTTTATTTTTAAAATTATCGTTTTGGCTGCCTAGAATATCAAAAATAATTATATTGTGGGGTACACAGGCAAAATGCTTACACCAGGGTATCTTCATTCTATACCAGGCAAGCTGTTGGTAAATGTGTTCATGCAACTTCATTTTAATAATTGCTTTGTCATACAAAATTCGCATACAAGACACTATCGCTGTTTTCCGATTTTGCTTTCCAATTTTAAAAAAAGTTTTTTTTGATTAAAACCCTACTGGGACTATAATAAATAATACATTTAAAAAAAAATACCCAAATCGTTCCAGCCGTTGTGATTCCAAACGAACAGCATTATATTTTTATTATGTAAATGTGCGTTTGTCACTAAATAAATCATTATCAAAATCGACTCTTGATTTACTCAAAATCAATTCTAGAAATTAAATGCAGCTACAGTAGCATTTGAATACTGTGGTCGAACTGAGGGATCTCAGTGATAAGAAAAAGCGTTAACTAGCCTCATCACAGAAAATTTGCTCGGAGGGGGACACTAAACGTCCCCCTTAACTCTCTTTGGACGGAAACCAATGACTCCAAAGCATAATAGCGACGCACTACCCAAATCCTAGTTTCACCGCCCCAATCGCCCGGTTTTGTTAAATCTAATTACCAATCTGTAGTATAAAAAAATAATGGAACCGATTAGTTACAGAAAAAAAATGATTCGGTTTTTTTTGGGTAGAACGTCTTACCCTGTATTTGCATTAAGCCGAAATTTAATATTCAACAGAGATATAAATACGATAAATGACGATTACTCATAAAATATCTGTTTTTTTGAACAAAAACGTCCACACCATCTGTTGGCTCACCCTTTACACAACACAAACCCTTAAGATTGGGCACACAAATTAATTAGAAAACTGAGGTGTACATATTTGTTCTGATTTAAAGCCAACTGCAATGGCTGGGAAAACATGGCTAGGAAAACAAAATATCTGATCCTTCTCACATTCCAATTACCTAAAAGTGCTGGTTTTATAAGAGGCAACAAATTATCTTATTTCGATAATTAATGGAAATTGGAAATAGAATAAAAACGAGAAAAAATAAAGTTGATTAAATTGATTAATGCATTTTGAAATGTTGTCATAAGCAAATGAATGATTTCATCTGTCAAACCATCAAAGATTGCTTATTAAACATATCCTCCTGCTGTTTTCATAAACTCGTATCCAGATACATAAGTGTCACATTTCCCTAATGACAAACGTAACGAGAAGGAATTGGTGACGTTCGTTCCAAGCTTATGTTTGCACTCGTTTTGACTTAATTAGAAAAATTATCCATTGGAATGAAAATAAATGGGTCGGAAGGACGATGGAGCACCATAAACAAATTGAGTTATAACATGGGGGACTCAGCTACATAATAAAGAGCCCTTGAGGTAGAGTGCTTCGCTAAGTGCTCTTGATGGCAGTGCGCTTACGGCAGTAAGAAAAGAGGCCGCAGCTAAGATATTGAAAAAAAAACCTAATGTCCCTTTAGGATGTATAGACACTGCAATGTCAATACAATGAGAGATGAGCTATTGGCTTATTACTGCTCTCGAATCTAGAGTTTTATGAGAAATACTTTCGGAAGCATGCCATAATTTATGTGCATCTGTACATCAGCATCATTATGAACGGCATCACGGCATAAAAGCGGAGGCATTGAGATATAAAATATTCACAATGTCGTCACCAGACACTGTTTCGGCGGCAGGAGTCATTACTTATTCCTCAAATGAAAAGAGTAAAAACGGGTGCAGTGGCGTACTTCCATTGCACACTGCAGGTGACACCAAGTACCAAGTACTGCTTCCTAGCTGCTGCTACTATGGGTGTTTGCATTTGCCAGCGTCATAGACTTATATTGACGCAAATTTGCATTTTATGAAAGTCGGAGTTAAATTTTATATTTATATGGTAAAAGATGCATAAGTGAAACCGTACACAGCGACATGAAAGCGCAACGGAAGGACTAAAGCAAACAAATGAAAGTGGGTCCTTAAACATACTGATGAGAAGGAAAACTGTTTTCGTAAAATATTGAAAAAAGAAAAAGAAAATCTTTCGTTACCGTCTCGCCCCCTGTCTCTGTGGTATGAACCATATGCAGCTGCTTCAATCAGATTCGTAAGCGGATTCTTGTTACACACACGATGGTTGTTATATGAATGAATCTGTACCTACCTATGTTTCGTTAGAGAGTGTCACTTGCCTTTCAGCCTTTCTGTTGGAATGATTGGTACAGAATATAAGCCTTCAAACGATATTAAAATGATGTAGACTGTCGACGTCGATGGTGACGGCAACGAGGATGCCAATTAGGAACAAGTAAACAGTGCAGTAAGCTTTCAGAACTTTAGCGTTTGTATTCATATGAAGATGTACTGTGGCAGTCCTTTTGAGAGAATCTACTCAGAATTCAATGCCGCTTAATGACTAGATGGAACGCTGATTGAAGAGATTTGGTTATCGAAAGCCTGCCGGATGACTCGAGTTGAGAGTAGCTCGATTGATTAACACGGTGAATTGTCGGCCTTTTGTGAGTTGATTAATCAAAAATTAAATAGGTTACCATCGTAGGTAAGTAAGTCTACCCACCTAAATGAAATTTAAAACAACAAATGTCGAGCAGTTAGTACCTAATTTTAAAACCCAAAAAGGAGTGAGACTGTTGAATCCCAGTTTTCTGTTCAAATTGTATAAATCAATAAAAAGTCTTATACAAAGGGCAGATTGAAAAACAGCGACAAACAGGTTTAAGTTTACCTCAAGTTGAAACATTCGTCTACATTTATCTCTACGAACAATTATAAAGTTTGTTGGTTGAATGAACAGGGGGCCACCAATTATGCAACAATAAGAAATTCAAATAACTTTTTATTTAATCAGTAATTATTTTTTTTTTATTGCATAGAAAATTCAATTTTATTTTATATAACTAATTGTTTGACCTCCATGCTCATTCACACATATGCTACACCTGATCAGAAAATTATTCATTGCGGCCTGAAGGGTTGAAGTCGGGATCGCCTCAAATTTGGACTGCTTCAATTCAGTCAAATTCCTTGGTTTCGTTTTGTACCCCTCTTGCTTGACATAACCCCATAAAAAAAGTCTGGTGCAGTCAGGTCAGGTGACCTTGTGGGCCAGAGGAAAGTGGAGTTTCTGGATATTAATTTGTTTGGGAATTTTCTTTGGAGCTCCGCCATATCCGGTCTGGCTATGTGCGCACTAGCCATATCTTGCTGTAACCAACTGTTGTTAAAACGGATACTTCTTCGGCGCAATTATGGGTAAAAAAAACGGCTTCAACATCTTTAAATAACGGTCCCCATTGACAGTTACTGTCACACAGTTTTCTTCAAAGAAGTATATCCCCACAATGCACCTTGATGAGAGTGCGAACCAAACAGTGACTCGTTCTAGGTGCAGTACAGTCTTATTGAGTATTTCTGGATAGGATCACTCCACATACGGCAATTTTGCTTTTTTTCGGTAAAACCTCAAAACGTTGGCTTCAGAAGTTCCGAAGGCGCCATGCAACCGCATACAAAACATTTGTGGTGAAGCGACAGATGTAAACCCTGAAGACGTTAATTTATTTTTAGATAAGTAACCCAAAATTACAGTTCTGATTGCATTTTTAATGCCGACGAGACACGGCTCTACCTGTCAAGACGATAGCTCTTAAAGGACAAACATGTACAGGTGGAACATTTTCGAAGGAGCTTCTCACAATCTTAAAAATAAAATTAAACATAGGGATGGGCTACAGTCCGCTTGAGCGAACTGTTGGATACCATATTCTTATTCCTATCCCTCATAAGTGGGCGTGACAAAAGTCTAAGTATGGTTGAATTGTTAAGAACGCTCTACATATTTTGTTATATAACATTTAAAGGATTTTATCAAAAAAAAACCCTCCCTAGCTCAAACTTGGGTGTTTCAATAAAATTGTTTTATTTAATTGTGGGCGTGTCAGTAGGCGGATTTAAAAAAAATTAACACATGAGCATAAAGGGCGCCTAGAGAGTATATATTATAAATTTCCGCTCCCTAGCTCAAACTTTGAATTTTCAAAAAAAGTTTTTTTTTAAATTATTGGCGTGTCAGTGGGCGGATTTTGAAAATATTTACAAATGAGCATAAAGGGCCCCATAGAGAGTATATATTATAAATTTCAGCTCCCTAGCTCAAACTTTGAATTTTCAAAAAAAAAAAAAAAAATTATTGTGGGCGTGTCAGTGGGCGGATTTTGAAAATATTTACACATGAGCATAAAGGGCCCCTAGAGAGTATATATTATAAATTTCAGCTCCCTAGCTCAAATTTTGGTTTTTCAATAAAATTATTTTATTTATTTGTGGGCGTGTCAGTGGGCGGATATTGAAAATTTTTTATCCCGAGCAGTTTTAGGGGTCATAGATCATATATAAAAAATTTCAGCTTTCTAGCTCAAAATTCGATTTTTTCCAAAATTTTGTTTTTTTGAGTTTGTGGGCGTGTCTGTGGGCGGATTTCAAAAATTCGTAAACTTGATTATTTCGGGACCCTAGAGAGTATATGGTTAAAATTTCAGCTCTCTAGGTCCAGTTTAAAGGCCTAATTTTTGCCGATGAACGGACGGACGGACGGACGGACGGACGGACGGACGGACATGGCTAAATCGACATTACTATCGATGCTGATCATAAATATAGTAACTTTTAGGGGTCTACGGGCAATATTAAGGTATGTTACAAACTATGCGTCAAAATTAATATACCCTTAGAATAGGATATAAAAACATAGGAACGGGATACATTGTAGTGTACCCACACAGACTATAACCCAAGATCATATTACCCCAACAAACGAAGGCAACATGCGGAAACAAAACGAACAACAAGTGACCTAATGGTCACACAGAATACACAAACCCATAATCGAATTACCATTAGCAAATCACATACATTGCACACTGCACTGGCATGACCCACTCGAGTGAATGTTATGTAAACAAAGCGATAGTGCGATAATTCATTATGACACAAGTGCCATTCGTTCATTCACTACTTCCAAATTGCCAGATGTTAGTTGAAGGAGTTATCCGACTCTTTCTTTTAATGCAGGTCATAAGTCGATACTGATTTGAGAATGCTAAGAGGGAACATAATTAGTATATAAGTAGAACATTTGTGAAATAAAAATTAGATTCAATTGGACCAAAGATCGACTTGTTTCTCACATCTCTGGCACTTTATGGCGTATTGAGCCTGCCTTTCCCTCAGCTTTTTTTTCCACTTACATACTCGTACCAGTACTAAAGGAGTACCGAACATACCATATAGATTCCAGGGCTATAGATTGCTGGAGCAGTACAACAGTCCGCTTGGGCGAACTGTTGGATCCCTTATTCTTATTCCTATCCCTCATAAGTGGCCGTAACAAAATCTAAGTATGGTTGCATTGTTAAGAATGCTCTACAGATTTTGTTATTTAACATTTAAAGGATTTAATCGAAAAAAACGAAGCTTTTGTAAAAAAAAACGCTCCCTAGCTCAAACTTTGGTCTTTCAATAAAATTGTTTTATTTAATTGTTGGCGTGCCAGTAGGCGAATTTACGAAATATTTAAATGTAAGTCTAAAGGAAGACTATGGAGTCTATATTATAAATTTCAGCTCCCTAGCTCAAACTTTGGTTTGCCAAAAAAAAGTTTTTTTTTTAATTGTGGGCGTGTCAGTTAGCGGATTTTGAAAATATTTACACATGAGCATAAAGGGCACCTAGAGAGTATATATAATTAAAAATCAGCTCCCTAACTCAAACTTTGGTTTGTTAAAAAAGTTTTCTTTAAATTGTGGGCGTGTCAGTTTTTATATGGATCTCCCAAGTGAGATTGTATGAGATA
Source organism: Portevinia maculata (assembly GCA_949715645.1). Taxonomy (NCBI): domain Eukaryota; kingdom Metazoa; phylum Arthropoda; class Insecta; order Diptera; family Syrphidae; genus Portevinia; species Portevinia maculata. The sequence continues at coordinate 1,983,368 of OX454525.1, read as the reverse complement.
TAGATGGGAATTAACTTCACAAAATTTACGGTGGCCTTCTGTCTTTTTTGCTCAGCGTCAGTGGGCAATTACTTCACAAAAAAAAGTGAAGTTATTTCCCACTCGAGGTGAAGTTATTGCCCGTGAAGTTATTTCCCGTCACCGTTTAAGTTTAATAAATAATAGGTCACGGGGAACTATTTCAAAAAATCTAGGAGTACCTATAAGCGATATTGCACGATCTTCTTTCATTTCAAAGAGAAGGTCGTCCACCAAATTCAAAAGCTCTGTAGTACAGCTACGCTTTGGTCTATAACCGAATTGGTGGGGTGATAGAAGATTAAACTCATTACGGTATTGGTGAATTTGTTGATTTATTGATTTATTTTTGTTAGAGATTGAGATGTAGAGGAAAAAACACCACGAGTTTTATAGTTCAGCGTATAATTTCAGAGTGAGTTAAATTTGTATGTACATAGTAGCAGTAAGTTAGAATATCAGCAATATAAGAGTTTTAAGTGTTACCATTAAGTTAAGTAGAGTAAAGTAGTAAGAATATATAGTAGTAATTTAATTTGTACTTTTAACAATGTAGATTTGAATACACTTCCTCAAATTAAATTTTACTATTAAATCCTAACATGTTAACAAAATGCGAATGTTTAATTCTATTCAAATTTTTCGTTTAAATATCAGGAACCATATTATTAGTTGAAACGTACTTTAAGTTAACAAAACCCTTTTCATATATTTCTCTTACAAAATGAACTTTAATATCTTTGTGTTTACTTCTCGCATGGTAAACAGGATTCTGTACCAGCTGTTGTGCGCTTAAGTTGTTTCCATATAACACAATAGGATTCGAAGCGAGATAACCAAATCCCATGTCATCTAGCAGGTTTCGTAGGTCTAGGTACAGAAGCTCTTTAGATGCAGATGAGAGGGCCATGTACTCTGCTTCAGTACTGCTGAGTGCCACTGTAGGTTGTTTTCTGAACTCCCATGAAACCGCACATCCAGCAAGCATAAATACGAAGCGCGTAAAAGATCGTCTATCATTAGAATCTCCACCCCAATCAGCATCAGCATATCCAACCAATTTAGCAGAGTACTAAACTAGTACTAATGTAGCTTAGTACGAGGTGTGGTACTACAACTATCCGAAAATATGCGGATATCAAATTTCTCTTCAGTCACGACAAAACATCCTTAATCGCCATGATTTCCGCCTGGGACACGCTACAATGATCAGGAAGACGGAAAGTGAGACTGATATTTAGTCTTTCTGAGAAAACACCCCACATTGACATACCCCATCACTATAGTTTTTGATCCGTCAATGTAAAAGTGGATCGATTTATCTTCCGTGTAAGCAACATCCTCCCATAATGATCTGGTGGGGATATTGAATTCGAAATTCTTCTCGAACTGTAATTGGGGTATGGTGTAGTCGATGTTCCTTTGTAGGGAGCAAAATGAGTCCAGAATGATAGAGTGACCAATAATCGTATTGATCCACTGCGAGGTGGCTTTTAAGCGGACAGCGGAACAGGCAGCTATTTGCCTGCTAAAAATGTCAAGAGGTATCAGATGCAGTAAGAAGTCAGAGTGCTACGCTGATGCACAGACAAGCTATAGGTTGAACCTTGCTAAGCTTATCACGGTTTACCGCTTTGTCTAGAGCAGTCCACCAGACAACCACGCCTTATGTCAGAATCGGTCTCCTTACTGATACGTATAGCCAGTGAGATATGCGAGGCTGTAGCCTGTAGGATACACTTATTACCGATGGCTTTTTTGCAAGAGAAAAGTGCTACTGTAGCTTTTGTTTACTCTTTCTTGTAAATTGAGTTTCCAGTTTAACTTCCTATCGAAGATTAGACCCAAGAATTTAGCTTCATCGGAAAAGGTTAAGCTTGTACCGTTAATAGAGTGAGGGTCGATATGAGGGATTTTATATTTCCTGGAAAAGAAAACAAGTTCGGTTTTGTGAGGGTTAACCCGCAGCCCACAGCTTCTTGCCCATCTTGTCCGCTTGTTAAGAGCGTTTTGAAGGAGTTCCTTTAAAGGTTTGAGGTATTTCCCTGAAACGGCAATAGTAACGTCATCCGCATAGGCAATCACCATGCAGCCCTCAACCTCCAGCCATATCAGTAGTTTATTCACCACCAAGTTCCACAGAAGGGGGAAAGGATACCGCCTTACTGACAGACCTCCTAGCGGATGAATTGCCCAGTTTTAAATTGATATTTCTGCTTGAGAGCAAAAGATTGATCAATTCACCAAGCGAGCCATCCACATTCAGTTCTGTTGGTGCATTTGCGATTGCAGATGTGTTTACCTTGTTGAAAGCGCCTTCCATGTTTAGGAAAGCAACCAAAGTATATTCCTTGTAATGAAGGGAGTATACGATGATGCGTACCAAGGAGTGAAGGGCGGTTTCTTCCGATTTACCCTTATTGTACGCATGTTGGGCCGCAGACAGCAGTTGCGGGTTTATATTCATGCGAAGATGGATATCAATCAGACGCTCCAGCGTTTAGAGGAGGAATGATGATAGGCTGATTGGTCTGAGATCTTTTGGACTAACATGGGAGTATTTGCCAGCTTTGGGTATGAAAACCACTTTTACTTTTCTCCAAGCCTGAGAAATATGAGTCAGTTTTAAACAGCTTTTCAGAATTATCTTCAGTGCTGATAGGATGATATCCGAAGTCATCTGAAGTTCGGCAGGTATTATCTCGTCAGGTCCTGCAGACTTAAACGGCTTGAAGCTTTGTAGCGCCCAAAGGAACTTGTCCCTAGTAATCAGATTTTGAGAATTTGTTACCTGTAAATACATAGGTGACCTGCTTAGGTTGCTAAGAACGGTTCTGTTAGAGCTACCTGGGAAGTGAGTATAAAGTAACAGAAAATTCATTAAAGAGCTCGGGGATTTTAAATCTTTAGGATCAGGGTGATTTATGCAATTGAACTTTCGACTGATCTCATTTCACTGCGCGGCGAAGGGAGAGCTACTGCCTCCTGATCCACGGAAAGAAAAGCCTTTTCAGATGACAGTTTCAATCGAACCTCAAATTGCTCTTTATTCTCTTTGTGGTTATTCCGAGTCGGCTGATTGATTTACTTTGGTGAAACATTGAGAATCGAGCTAAAATCTGAGTCCACATATATGTAGATACTTTTACCCCCAAGAAGTTGAAATTGGTCTCCTGAAAAGTGAAAAAAATTACATTAGAGGTTTAAGCTTTTCGGCACATTTATGTACTATCTGCAATCTGCAATCTGTAAAAAGATTCGAACGAATTTAGTTGAAATGTCCCGAGACGGTGCTTTCTAAACGTATCATTGTTGCGTCTGGTTCAAAATTTCCATTCACCACTGTTCCACGCAACGTGACCTACACATAAACTCGTTGAACGCACACTTCCATCGCTGCGGTATAGTGTTTGAAAGCAGAAAAAAAAGCAAACATCAACAACTACACCAAAATCTATTACTTTTGTGGAAGCTCTCTGCCATTGGGTATTCTTTCTCATGCGTGCAACAACAAAACACATCAACGTACCTGTTGAAAGTTTCCATTTGAAATAATTTCCCAGTATTTTTTATTCTGCGCACAAGCATTGTACCCGCCTTTTGCAGGGAAATATTCGCGCTAAAAAATATGTCTCCATTTTCGTTATTTGTCATTCCCCAGTGTTCGTCGCATTCGGACGGTCACTTCTAATAAGGCTTACATCTCTTGTGTTTCTGCGGAAATCCTTCCACATGCCCATACATCTCTACAAAACCATGAACAGAAATTAATCTGTCACTACAAAACCCCCACAACGACGACAACAAGACGCTTACATGACTCGCAACAGGGAAACACATTCGCAAATATGTTTCAGTCGGACCAAATATTTTTCATATAGATTATACTTTGTCCCGGCAGAATTTTCAATTTTCAGTTTCAATGATTCATGGCGGGTCTCTGTTAGGTACAGAGATATTTATATGTGGTCATACGAAACCCCATTCCCATCAATTGTACCGGGCTGATTTTTACTACATATTTGAAATATTGAACCGTTCGTTTTCTTTGTGTGGGTCGGTGTGGACATTTCAAATTGGAGAAGAGTTTTCTATTTGGATGGCAACGGAAAGGCAACCTAAGCAATGTGTTTTGTTGTTTTTTTTCAGCCAACATGTCCTCGGGCTTGATTGAGTATCTCGTGTGTACTTGGCTTGTGCCTATTTAAAACAGACCCAGTTTGTGTGTGCCGGAGAAGTTGGTGAGGTGAATGTCAAAAGAAAATATTGCAAAGTCCTTATTATTCTCAAATAGTACGAGTACGAGAAATAAGTAGTAAAGGGTTCATCATGCTGCCGTCAGCTCAGAGAACATTTAAACAAAAATGCATGCGTCAAAGTTCGTTGTTAACGCTTTTATCCCTGTTTTCACCCCTGTTTCCCAAAGTAAGATTTTCGGCTTTGCGCTATTTGCTGCCATTGTAGCAGCACTTCGTAAGACAGGAAAAGTTTCGTTAGACGATACCGTTCCTTCAGTGTAAGGAGTACTATCATGCTATGCACTAAACTCTGTGATGGAGTTGTTGGTTCTAGGATCGGAGTTCGCTGGAAAAAAATTCGGTGTTAAATTCCAAAAATTCCTTCGAACTTTTAATGAACAGAAAACTCCTGAAAGAACTTTTTGTATCTTAATTAAAACATCCGCTAATAATGAGTAGGGAAAAGTGTGCTTTATACAAAACTACAGTATCCCTCCTTCCATTAAATCCAACAAATCTGGGTAAGGGAGGGCGAAAAGTGATACTAAATCTTGATAATTAGACTTTCTATGTGTGTGGCCTTGCCAAGTGAAATCTGGCTGGTAGTCACTTCACTGAGAAACAAATGGACAGACTCCTTTCTCTGGTCAGCCATTAAAGCACATAATAAATGCGGTCCATCCCTATTGCAAACACCTTTTAGGTGGTTTTATGAGACTCTTGGGTAATAGCTAGCCAAACCTTCTTAGCTTTATACAACTAAACAACAACTCGCCTGACATATATCCTGAAGCAGGTCGACATAAATTGTCCTAGAAGAAAATTGAATACTGGACCCTATAACTGTATCCGAAATGAATATTTTACAAGTCCAAAGCTGCCATGACATTTAGCCTCGAGCTTAGAAATTTAAAGGGGTGGATTTCCAATCTAAATGTCTCTTTCTTCGTTTATTTCCTCGTTGTCCTAGTATCGGTATGATTTTCCATAAAAAGGGCTCGAGTGCTGTGTGTATGTGTTTTTTTTTTCGTTGCTTTTGAAAGCAACAGCGGAAGATCAGATCACAGTCTAACGTTGGGTATCGACTCAGGAGGGTGTTTATTGAAAAATGAATAACAAGGAATAATTGAAGTAATCTCCCGTGTCCTTCGCTCAAGTATAACTGCTTGAGGATGGACTCTGATGAAATCGAACACATAATTTCGAATACGTTTCCTCTCTATTTTGGACTGGGATTGAAGATTTAAAGGCAACGCAAACAAAAAATGGAATGTGCTCTGTGCACTGTGCAATCCCACATCATCTCCTTCGACTTTAGCTGGTGTATTTGGTTTCAAAAGTCGTTTAGGGAGAGACGGTATGGATATGTCATATATGGTATAAATACAGGGGGCCTGTGCTTGTATCTGCGATTTTTCCGCTTCGTCATGTTTTCACTACAAGAGCGTTATCCACAGACAGGATAAGATATTGTCGCTTGAAGATTATTATGATCTCGTACCCGTGTACGAAATGATTGTTGCGCACTTGAGATACTCGAAGTGAGTTTTCCACTTGAAGTGATAAATATTTTCACATCATTTTGTCAATTGATGGAATTCGATGAAATGAGTTGAATTGAAGTATTTGGACGATGTACGGTATGAGTTATATTGGTTTAAGAATATTTTTTTTAAAGTCGCTCTATTTGGCGCTTCGGTACCACTTTAGGTGATTGGATTGTTAAGTATTCTGTAAAACTTTTGAGAGACGAAATATCGTAGGGCAAATTTAAAATTTTCCTTTAACTGAATAAACCTCAAAGCTATGCCTACTATTTTTCCAAATTTTCTGCACTGGATCACTTAGACTCTATACTCGTTAATTGTTTTGCTAGGAAAAGACACCACTTTTAATTTTCTGAGAAACATACCTAAAGATCTAATTTTTTCAGCACCAACCACAACAGTACCAAATCCGGCCGAATTCAGAGCGATCTTGCATTTACGAACTATTTTGGAGCTGGTCAAAAGGTTGAACAAAGCCTAAAGCGCAGCTTGACTGTCGTTACCGACGCAAATACGACGACCCCTCTGTATGTTTTATACAATATAGTTCATAGACATTACGATAGCATAAGTATCCCCTTGGAAGACTGTCGTATGTTTGCCTTACAAGAAGTACAGTCTTATGTTGTCCCTCTCCACGAAAACACTAGCACCAGATTCTTTATTGGTTACGGAGCCATACATAAAGATTTGACTATTTTTTTCCAGGTCTGACGAGAGCGCATCAACCGGTTGCGTCAGACGGCATATGCGTAAGACAGGAGTCGAAGGACAACCCACATATGCCATATGCCTTTTATTATTTGACGATCACTAAAATTTTGCTTACGCTAAAGGGTTTTTTTCTGTTGTTACATTACCATTATAATGCTAAGAACACAGCGTTAGCAATTGTGTTTAACAGCAAGCAGCACCTGGCAATATCGTATTTCATTGCTTGCTTTTTGGTGCTACCTACTATTAGAAAGAATATAGAGATAGAAAAGAAGTGTTTGGGTGCAGTTCTCCACGGGTGGTGTCTAAGTTGCTTAGGGAGATTACGGTTTCATGTATTCGATATAAAGTAATGGATTTGGCCGGGATTCGAACGCACGACATTCCATTCCGTAAGCGAATACACTATACTACTGTACCATTGCCACCCGCCATACATCACGCCAAAACGGTTCAACCGATGACAAAGTTTGTGAAAATTACGCTTTTGTTTTTCACAAGACAATACAAAGACCTGACAATTTCCCTTTTTTTAGCCCTGCACATTTTTTGCCGAAATGTATTTATATTCTGGCTTCACTTCTTTTAAATTGCTTATGGCCAGTTTCACATTGAAGGTTTGAATTTGAGTTCAACTGAACCTTAAACAGAGTTCAAATTTTTGGTTTAACACGTCCGGTTTCACAGTGAAATCTGAACTTCAGTTCAGTTTAACTTCGTTTAACTTGATTTTATGAATGGAAGCTGGCTGCATTTTTCGTTGTTCTTACGTAATGTGACGTTATGTATCCAGTAAGTAACTTTCATGCAGTTTTTCTACTATCTGTCCTTGTCTCTCTGAAGCAAAGAACCGATGAATAAGAAGTACATGAATAACGCTTTTTATACCCTATTATAGGGGTATATTAATTTTGACGCATAGTTTGTAACATACCTTAATATTGCCCGTACACCCCTAAAAGTTACTATATTTATGATCAGCATCGATAGTAATGTCGATCTAGCCATGTCCGACGTACGTCCGTCCGACCGTCCGTCCGTCAGCAAAAATTAGGCCTTTAAACTGGGCCTTGAGAGTTGAAATTTTAACCATATACTCTCTAGGGTCCCGAAATAATCAAGTTTATGAATTTTTGAAATCCACCCACAGACTCGCCCACAAACTGAAAAAAACAAAATTTTGGAAAAAATCGAATTTTGAGCTAGAAAGCTGAAATTTTTTATATATGATCCTATGACTCCTAAAACTGCTCGGCATATAAAATTTTCAAAATCCGCCCACTGACACGCCCACAAAAAAATAAAACAATTTTATTGAAAAACCAAAATTTGTGTTAGGGAGCTGATATTTATAATATATACTCTCTAGGGGCCCTTTAAGCTCATGTGTAAATATTTTCAAAATCCGCCTACTAACACGCCCACAATTTAAAAAAACTTTTTTTTGAAAATCCAGAGCTTGAGCTAGGTAGCTGAAATTTATAATATATACTCTCTAGGGGGCCTCTATGCTCATGTGTTAATTTTTTTTAAATCCGCTTACTGGCACGCCCACAATTAAATAAAATAATTTTATTGAAAAACCAAAGTTTGAGCTAGGGAACGCTTTTTTTACAAAAGCCTCGTTTTTGTTTGATAAAATCTTTTAAATGTTATATAACAGAATATGTACAGCGTTCTTAACAATTCAACCATACTTAGACTTTTGTCACGCCCACTTATGAGGGATAGGAAGAAGAATAGGGTATCCAACAGTTCGCCCAAGCAGACTGTAGCCCGCCCCTATGTTTTATTCTCGTTTTGACATTTCTGCTTGTAAAATTGTTGGAACATTTTTTTCAAAGTACCATTTTCATTCTGATTCTGACCAGGGAAAAAAAATATTAAAAATATAACCAAATTCAGTAGCTGTGGAAAATAAAGGACAAGTAACTTTTCAACAGGAGATGTTGATTTCCTAATGGAATTAGTATTAAAAAACAAAAATATCATCGAAAATAAAAAAACTGATAAAGTTCAATGGAAGCAAAAAGCCGCGGTATGGGAGTCTATTGCAAATGATTTCAGGGAAAAGAGTGGACTCCAACAGATGTATTGAAAATCAACGACTTACTATTTCACGACGTTTTAAATACAACCTCTTCACAAACACAATTCTATGGAATGCCAGCTGTCAAATTGAAATGTCACCCTGGGAAGTGTTTCCAAATTTAAAAGGTTTAAACGCAGAATACAGTCGTTTAATTTAAACCGCAAATTGAACTTAGTTTAAGGTTTAAACGAAACTGTGAAACCGAATAAATTGCTGAACTGAAGTTTAAACTAAAAGTGGAGTTAAACTTCTACTGTGAAACTGGGGGTTACTCTCATAAATCCTAATCTTCTTCTACTTCTTTTGCTTTCATAAATCCAAATCACCATATAAAAGAAAATATTGTCGGCTTTATATCAGCTTTCTTTGAAATCCAGAAGTTGAACTATAATTTATTTTGTTTTGTTGTGTCTTAGAATAAGAAATTTTTATATCCATTGACAACTTGGAACTATACTTTGTCCAAGAAAAATTGTCAGTACAGAGAAGATAGGATGTTTGTCTCTCAGTCTGGTTGCAATGACTTACATACTACTATTTTTTTTTTTTTTTTTTACATAAAGGAAATCCAAATCCCAGAGCACTCAGACTCGGTAACGTTCCATTGTACTACCAGGCATAAATCCTCCTTTTTGGTGTAGAGGCATGTGATTGGGTGGCGTATGTTGTTGTTCCCCATGGGGATTGAACCTGCACCGCACGGGTCACAAGCCAACACACTAACCTCTACACCGTCGCCACCAATAAATGACTTACATAGATCGGTGCCTCTTTTATGCCCTCACAGGGTTGACGTAGTGGTGCCGTGACATAACCCCAAGCGTCATAAGCCCAAATTTTGAAATATGGCCTTATGTCGCATTGTGAAAGTGACATAAGGCCAAATTTTAGCATTTGGTATTATGGCACATTGGAAAAGCGTCATAAGGCCAATTTGGCTTTATTACACTTTCGCTTGGTGCTGTTTTCAACAATTTGCCCTCGCACCTACCCCAAATCAAACAGTGAGCCCAAGCAGGATGGTTGCAGGGGGCAGCATGTAGATTGCATAAACAGTACAATGCCTATGGGGGGGCACGCTGCCCCCCTGCAACCCCCCTGCTAGGGGTCACTGTTTGATTTGGAGTAGGTGCGAGGTACGGTTTCGAAAATTTGGCTTTATGTCACTTTCCGGATTTGGCCTTATGACGCTTTGTGAAAGTGGCATAATAACAAATGCTGGAATTTGGCCTTATGTCACTTTCAAAAAGCAACTTAAGGCCAAATTTCGAGATTTGGGCTTATGACGCTTGGTGTTATGTCACGGCACCGACGTAGTGTGTATGATAATTCGCCGTAATTCAGAGAGCAATTGTATTAGGGTTACCATCTTCCAGTTTAAAATAAAAATATTGCGGATCGAAATAATATATAATAAGATAATAACAGGCCCGTTTTTTTAAGGGTATCTCCAGTAGACCAGCAAAATATATAAATTTCGTAACACAAAAAAAAATCAAAACGAAAAATATATCACTGTAATCCAATTTATTCATTATAAATATTGTAAAACATAAAATACTAATTTCTAATATATAGTCCGATGAGTAATTAAGTCTTTAGTAAATCTCTTATTTCAGCCATTTTAAATGACTTGTTTTGGCTTGCTACAACCCCTTTCACTTGAGCCCAAACCAGTTCTATTGGATTAAGGTCGCAGTGATAAGGCGGCATTTCATCCACGACGTATGTTTCATACTTGGCTTTGAAACGTTTCCGGTTTTCCCGAAATGAAGCATAAAAGTCCTCCATCGACGAAACCTCTAGAACATCCTGTTATATTTGCATTTTTTTGTACTTCCAATAAAATCTTGTATAGCGTCGGAAGGTCCATAAAAAACTGATGGACTATCTGCCTAATGGCACATTTGGCAAAATCATCTACCTTGCTCTTGATACCGGGTTTATCTTTCTTCTTCTGTGGTGAATTGTGTCCTTTGATTGCTTTTTCCTTAAAAGCCTGTAAACAGTTCGTTCCGTAACAGAAAAAATATTAGCTGCATTTCCTACGGCTTCCGATTTACTTTTAAAAATGCCATAGAATTTTGCAGTTGCATCAACAATTTATTGTTTCTTTTCTACACTTAGATCCTTTGAAGACTTTTTAGCCATGTTTCTCTTTATTCATATAAACAATAAAGTAAACCAATTGCTTAAATGCACTATCAGCGATTTAGATAACAACCATTGTTTCCGCCTTATAAACACAATTAGGCGATTAAAATACAAAATTATATAACCACGACGCAATGTCATATACCTACCTAAACAGATGGTAAAAAAAACTGCACTTGTGCAGCTGTACAATACAAATACAATCAAATTAAAAACGAATGGCAACACCCCACGTAATAATTCGTTCTCAAAAGCACCAAAACCGAAAGTTCTTTGACAAAATCCATAGAAAAACCCTTAATGATATGCTTCATTGTAGAGATGGTAATACTATTCTGATGTGCCTCAGTCACACACACTGCTTATTTTGGTGGATGATAATAGCAAGCGAACACAAGACGATCATGCTAATTTCCATTCGGCTGTGTGGGAGACAGGTTGTGGTGGGTAGTATGCGAATTTTAGGAAAATTACAACAACAATTCCTTGGTATGACAGTGGTTTGGTTTTATTTCAGTGGCAATTCTTGCGTCTGAGTGCCGTGAGAGTATCTGCAGGCACCACTGGTAGAAAAAAAGCTCCTCCATAAGGCCTGTACTGACAATTTTTGTTGGATAAAGTATAGTAAGAATTTCCATATTTTGAATTCAATAAATAATAGTTACCATTTTTAAACTTCAAAGTAAGAGTCCATTCATAAATGCAATATTGCGCAAGATATGCTAAGCAGAGAGTTCACAAATGAATCAGTTTTCATCACTGCTAAGCAGAGAACTCATAAATGTAGTAGAGTTTGATTTATTGCGCAATTTTGAGCGGATTTCAGAATCGTATTGCTTTTTAATTTCTTTTTGTTGAAAATATTGCTTTGCAAACCTTGCATTTATGAATGGTTCCTAAGATTTATGTACATACAGTATCTGAACTTCGATTCTAGGTTCGAGAACAAGCGCCTATTAGTTTCTACTGTTCTCAATAATGTGTTGAAATTTTGTAGTGAACGTAAGCAACATCCGTGGGTTGAGGAAATTTTTTTTCTCATTATACGCCCATGTCTATCTCAATAAACCAGCTGTTTTGGCACTAAGTGAAATACAGGTTAACGTCGGCCCGATTTAATGGAGTTTAGTCTACCTGGTTATAACTTAGTGCCATTATTCTTTCCCCATCGCTGTCTCGCCGTTTATATACGTAGTGACGTAGCCTACCAACTTCAGCCTCAATATGACCTATGTTCCAATCAAGAATTTAATTTCATTTGGCTAAAATTCCATGTCCGTAGGCAATTAATCCACTACTGTTTTATTTACAGAAACCCAGACAGACATTAAACTTATAATGAGTTTGATGCCCTGTCTGATTAAATCACAAGAATTGTGACCCTTCACCCTCGTACTGAAATCGTTATTGCGGGCGATTTCAATATACACAATTCAAGTTGGCTTCGACATTTTGGCCAGACAACACTCGGAGGAAGGTACGTCAAGATCTTTGCTGAGGTTAATAACCTGACTCAGCTTGTAAATGAGCCGACACGAATACCGGACATTAGCAGTCAAACTGCCAACACACTGGACTTGTTTCTTACTTCTCACCCCGGTAAATACGGTTTAAACGTATTATCGCCTCTAGGTTCGTTTGACCATTGTATCGTATCATCTGAATTCTCGTACTCTAACCACATTGTTAAAGAACTAACTCCTAAAAGAACTGTATGGCAATACGAGAAAGCCAATTGGGAAAAACTTAACGGTTTCTTTAAGAGTTTTAACTGGTGTGCTTCCTCGACAGTCATGTGGATGCTGCTGCGGTTATGGTAGCAAACATAATTCACCTGGATATGAAGTCTTCATCCCTAACAGGATAAAAAGTATCAAACCCAAGGTTAACGCGTGCTGTGACTCGAGCTGCAAAGAGGCTATCAGGTTAAAAGAGGTAAGCTTTCGTTCATTCAAAGCCAACCCATCTGAGGAAAGCCGAAAAAAGTTTAAACGAGCCAGAAATGACTGCAATGCCCACAATAATCGTGTCAAATTCCCTTATGATCAAAAGTTGAGGCAACAAATACTACAAAGTCCCACAGGTAGTAAAAACTTTTGGTCATTTGTTAAAAACATCAAGAATTCGGCCTCATCATCTATCCCGACACTTATTTACAATGACATTCCAGCTGTCAGCTCTATAGATAAGGCCAATCTGCTTGCTGCTCACTTTGCAGTCAGCTCAACGCTCCCAGATTGTGCTTTGTCTCCGCCTGTACTCGACCGCGTAGAATACTCCATGGGACCAATCCACTTGCGCACTCGTACAGTGACTAGAGTACTTAAAGATATTGACGTTCACAAATCCGCTGGTCCAGATGGTATTTTCCCCATTCGTTCTGAAGAGGTGTTCTTCCTCGCTGGCAAAACCATTGCGCAAGCTTTTCTATCTATCCTTTTCTTCAGGGCTCTTCCCGAGAAGATGGAAAACAGCATTTGTCAAGCCTGTCCTCAAAAAAGGCGAATCTTCATCTCCATACTCTTACCGACCAATTGCAATAACTTCCCCTCTTTCCCGAAAACTTCTTATTGACCGGCAGTACGGTTTTGGCAGCAACAGGTCCACTGGTGATTTGATGACTTATCTAACCGAAAAGTGCACCCAATCTCTTCACCAAGATGGTGAAAGTAAGATCGTTGCGCCTGATATTTCAAAGGCATTTTGGCAGAGTTTGGCACCAAGCCCTCTTGTCGAAAATGCGTGCATTTGGAATCGATGATACCTTTCTTCAATGGATTAGAAATTACCTTTCGGACCGTTCAATTCAAGTTGTTTTGGACGGTTTCAAGTGTGCAACTCACCAAATAAATGCTGGTGTTCCCCAAGGCTCTGTTTTGTCTCCGACTCTCTTTATCATTTTTATAAATGATCTAATATCTACTACCTCTAATCCAATCCACACCTTTGCCGATGACAGTACCCTCAGCTTCTCATATTCGTTTCTTGGTCCACACCCCTCATCTTCGGGTGTCGAACTGGAACGGCAACGTGTGTTAAGCTCATTGAATTCCGATCTCGACAGCATAACTCAGTGGGGTGTAACAAATAGAGTGGAATTTAATGCTTCCAAAACGCAATGTTGTCTTCTGTCTTTACAGCAAAACGCTAACACCATACCATTATCCATGAATGGCACTTGCATCTTTGAAACCGAACGGCTTTCCATTCTCGGTATGTGTGTTTATGACAACCTTCGTTGGAATGACCACATATTCGATGTCGCCAAGAACGCTGCGAAATGCCTAGGCTTCCTTAAGCGCTGCAAGACATATTTCACCTCTTCTGATATGGCTCCTATTTATAAGACGTTTATCCGCCCAAAACTTGAATACAATGAGCATATCTGGTCTGGTGCACCAATTACTTATTTGGAGCTACTTGACAGGATCCAAAAACGCGCGATAAAACTCGTTGGTGACTGTAACATTGCGAGATCGCTTGACTCTCTTAGTCATCGTCGCAATGTCTCTTGGCTCTCATTATTTTATCGTTATTTTCACCATAAGTGCTCAAATGAAATAGCCAGTTGCATTCCACCCCTAGAACATTTCAACCGCAATACCCGCCCTGCAAGGAATGCGCATCAGTTTACGCTTAAGCCTGTATTCGGACGTACAGTGATATATAAGGAGTCTTTCCTTAGCCGTACAACAAGAATGTGGAATGATCTTCCCCGCTCCATTTTCCCTACACATTATAATCTACAAACATTTAAAACCAACGTGCATCGGCATCTCTCCCTATCTTCTAAAAATCCCGTTAGTGCGTGTTCATTATATAAAAAAAACTCCCCCGAGTAGATAGATGGACCATCCTGATCCTGGGGCTGATAAAAATTTTTGCCGAATCTGGAAGAATCTTACGAAGACCGTACCATCGAGATCCCTATGTTTGGGCTCAAGACACAATCGCGGCTGTCAAATCCAAGCGTTTCGACTCGAAACCTATCGTCGCAAATTGAAGTTAGCAGACGGTCATTACAATGGATAATTCATGATGACTGAAACTTGTTTCCAAATTGCAGCAAGTTAAACACTCTGATAAATTGCTTGTTTATGTCTGATGCAGCCCATTTTGATATTAACGGCAAAAAAGCAAAACTGCCGTAAATAGAGTGAATCCAATCCAGAATTATACCATGAGACGGTACTGCACCCAGAACGAGTCACTCTGTGGTGCGCAGTTTCATCAAAGTGCATTGTGGGGCCATACTTCTTTGAAGAAAACGGAGCAACAGTAACTGTCAATGGGGACCGTTATTTAAAGATGTTGAAGAGTTTTTAACCAGAATTGCGCCAAAGAGGTATCCGTTTCATCAGCATTTCATTCCAGCAAAATAGAGCAACTGCACACATAGCCAGACCGGCAATGGCGGAGCTCCAACGAAAATTCCCAAACCAATAAATATGCAGAAACTCCACTGTCCACTGGTCCTCAATGTCACCTGACCTGGCTGCACCAGACTTTTAATTAAAACGAAACCAAGGAATTTGACTGAATTGAATCAGCCCATTAAAACAATAATTGAGGCGATCCCGACTTCAACCCTTCAGACAGCAATGAATAATTTTTTGATCAGGTGTCGCATATGCGTGAATGAGCATGGAGGTCATTTACGGTCTATCATCTTCAAAAATAATTAGTTATATAAAATAAAAATGAATTTTCTATACAATAGAAAAAAAACTACATTAATTCAAAAAAAAGTTATTTGAATTTCTTATTGTAGCACAATTGGTGCGCCACCCGGTATAATATCTTGTGATAATGAATGAATGGTGCAGGGAAATAACTTCACGGGCAATAACTTCACATTTGCAAAGTGAGAAATAACTTTACTTTTTTTAACTTCCCAGTGGTAGTTCTTGTAATGGGGCCGATTTTGTGAATCGCGGATTTTGACATATCTCCACGTTTCAAGGTCACCAGAATCCAAATTCAACGTTTTTATAGAGATGTCTGTCTGTGTGTATGCACGTATGTGCGTATGTACGTATGTGCGTTCGGAATTATCTTTCGCCACGATTATCTGGAGAACCAAAGGTGATATTAACATGGGACCGGGTTTATTGAAAGCGTAATTACGTAACTCAGAACTGATTAAGTTTTCAGCGAAATCGGTCCGTTTTCGTTTTTTGTTAGTAAATAAATAACTAAAATAATTTGCCTTTATTTGTACTATTTATTGTCATTTGTCATTGAGCAAATCATTATTACATTGTGCTCTGTATTTCGTATTAAAGAACATTTTTTAATAATATATAATTCTTAACCATATCTTATCGTCGCTGTTTAAGAAAACCGGCATAACTCGAAAAACTTGATTTTTTAGTTTATTATACCAGCAAACTCAGAAAAAAATTCTCTACATTTCTGTAAAATCGGCATAACTATAATGCTTCAGAATACCAATAGGGGGATAATGTGCCAATTTTCACTTCGTTTTATTTCGTTGTGTATTTATTTGGAAAATGGGCATAACTCAATAACTGCCAAATGTTGAAAGAGAACGGACCAATGTTTTGTGTGGAAAAGTGACAAATTTTTGGTTGTGCGCTTAAATTGTTTCCAAAGTTTGTTAAAAAGTATACTATTTGTAGTTGGGTCGGTTTTCTTTATAAGGTAAGTGCACTTTCATAAATTTTTTCTTGTATTAAAATGAATTATGCCACTCTTCTTGATAAATGTGGAATTTTTGCTTTTTTCATTGACATTTTAATGACTTATGCCACTTTTCTTTAAAATAAATGATCGCATTATATCGAATGCCGTAAATAATTACAACTTCATAAGTAGTATAACGCATAAATTCTTGGTCAAGGGTCATACACAAAATGAAGGGGATTCCGTTCACTCAGTAATCGAAGGGCACATAAGTCGTTCATTAAGAGGTGGACCAATTTACAAACCAGAACAGTACTATGCCCTTATTCGTAGTGCAAAAAAAAACTGGAAGACCTTACAATGTAACTGAAATGAGCTTCAGCGATTTTCTTAATATAAAAAACCTGGAACCTGAAGGAATTTTCGGAAAACACAGCGTTAAAGTAGCTCAGCTACGAGTTATAAGATTTGAAAAGGCAAATCCAAATAAAAAAAATTTAAAAAAGCCTTTACTGAGGAATCTTTTTCAAAAATTGAGATAAGGTGTTGTTGAATAAGTAAAAATACCAACGAAAAACTTACTGTATTATACACAGGTAAATTGCCCATTGGGGATAAAAAAAAAGAAAGGACTGATTACCCTACTTGAGAATAATCTTATCCCACAGTATTACATTGAATTTTATAAGAACTTGTGAATGCGGATCTAACTTAAATAAGTTTCATTTCCAATCTATTATAAAACTAATAATCTAAGACTGAAGTAAACGTTTATTTTTATAGCTTACATAAAAAATATCAAAATTTAATTATTTGAAAAATCAGTTCTTAAAAAGACTGTGGAAACAAAGCAACTGAGCTTTTTGTTACAAAAAGTACAAAAATAAGACTTATTTTCAATAGTATATCATCTCTAAGTAAATAAAATTAGTACCTTGAGTAAAAAGTTCTATGAACTGTTTGATTTTTAAGTTTCTCAAAGTTAAATGTGGGTTTTCCTTGATCTATGATGAATTAACTCCGAAATTATAAAAAAAAGATTAACTTTTCATCGTGAATTTTTTTCGGAAAAGTGACACAAGTTAGAAGGGGTAGCAAAATTAATAAAATTTGCAAGCTTACCATAGATTTTTGCTATTTTAATTTTTATTTTTCCCTTAACAATATATCGAAATAGCCAAATAAAATGCGACTTTTGAATAAAATAATGCTAAACATTTGAAAAAAATAAAATTATAAAAAAATGTTCAGGCTCAGAACCTTTAAACTGCTCCCCTGAAAAATTCAATTTTTCGAATTATGCCGGTTTTCTTAAGCAGCGACGTTATGGTTAACCACATTTCAAAATGTCCCACTAATTGCATAAGTCATATTGATCCCACTGGGAAGTTAGTCGTGTGGACCTTTCGGGTCGCACCCAGACCACTTTTTTTGTGAAGTTATTGCCCACTGAAGGTGAGTAATAACTCCAAAGTAAATTTTGTGAAGTTATTTCCCATCTATAATTTGAGAATTTGTCTGTTATAACTGAAGAGCAAATGTGAAATGAATTTATTTATGAGGTTTTTGTATAATTTCATTTATAACAAAATATAAGTGGGGCAGGATGCAGCCCCATGCATTGCACTGTTTGTGCTATTACATAGTTGCGAAATCGCAAGTATGTAGATTCTATAAACAGTGCATTGCCTATCGGGGCATGCTGCCCCCTGCAACCCCCTGCTTGGAGTCACCGTTTGATTTGGAGTAGGTGCGAGGTACGGTTCTTGAATTATCATAAAATGTAAAGAGAAATTATTTCCCAAAAAGAAAAGTGAAGATATTGCTCACCTATTATGGGCAATAACTTCACAAAAAAAAGTGAAGTTATTTTCTATTCGAGGTGAAGTTATTGCCCATGTGAAGTTATTGGCCGTGAAGTTATTTCCTGGCACCTGAATGAATTGGCAAATTAAATCAAAGTTTAAAATTTAAGTCGGGCGCAGTGGTCGTGTGTCGGACTACTAATCAAAAGTCACCGGGCCAAGTAACGTCTTCAGTTTTTTTCACTGCCCCACGTCTTGCGTCTGACAAATATCCAAAAGTATCAATTGTCATTAGAAGCTTCTCGAATTTGCCGTTTGGATTCGGCCGTTAATGCTTAATTTGTAATTTTTGTTGTTAAAATACATGGATAGGTACTATTGATATTAATATGTAATAGGTAATTATAATGTCTTTAGCATAAAAAAAAATTGTACGCCACCAACAAAGTTCACCAAGCGATCAGTGCTATCAGACATAGCGCGCCTCTTTGATCCGCTTAACCCTAGAAAGATAAACTGCGCCTCGGAGGCGCCCGCGAAATATATATATTGCTTTCTTCTTTTAACCGACTCTCGAACAAACTTGTTTTTTTAAGCCAACTCAGTCGTCGATTTAAACTTGCGATTGACGGTCGTTTCGGTTCGGTAGGTACCACCGTTTTTCAGTTATGATAATGCAGTTATGGTAATGCGCTATTATCAGCATATGAAAATTAAATACCGAAGATCTCTAATTTTGTGTTCCTTTTTGTTATGGATTTATAAAATCCTACTTCTCTTTAAAAAACAGAAAAATTAATAATACATGTTTATGTTTTACTTTATTGCTAATAATGTAACAATAAAATGAAACAATAAAAAAAATATACATTTGATTTTGGTAAAAAAACGTTTTTTAATTGTGCGCCTCCCAGGCGCATGTTTATCTTTTCAGTACTAAAAAATAAGATTATATTTCTAGGGTTAAAATAGTTGCTCCAGTTGTGTTCGTCGCAAAACAGTTTCTTCAAGAACTGTGGGAACTAAAATACCATTGAGATGCTGCTCTCCTTGAAGAAATGTACACCAGACGGAATACTTATTATCGTGGACTACAAGAATTAAATAAGTTCAAATTTCTCGACACGTCTATGGGAAATATGTTTCACCATCAGCTCAAATGCACCCATTTGATGATGCATCAGAAAGGGCATATGGTGCTGCCTGCGGTATACATCAATAAAAAACGATGGCACAATCATAACTGTTAAGGGCAAAAGTTCAGTCGATTCCGTTTATCGTGAAACACAACATCATCATTAATTTCAACCAAAAAAGATGGGTATCTTTGCTGGGTAGCATACCATGTTATTTAATATTTTTTTTTAAGCAAATTGTTTCTAAATAAATAACTGAACTTGTGAAATGTTTTCTTCTGGCTTAGAATTATTCTCATCAATATTTCATTTGAAATCGTTTTGCACCGCATTCCAATTCTGAATCATCCGGAATAAATTTCCTGTTTACAGTATTCAGAGGAAACCCACGGAAATTTACTTATGTCGAAATACCTACTACTCCACGACACCCTTGGCATAAGATAATCCTTTTCACGCGCCATTGCTCGCTACTAGCTTTCTGCGGCAGTAAAAAAAGCCTCCAATCAAAACACTTCCGCACGTTCTACCGAAAACAAAACGGATTGCTTCCATTAAGATATGTCAATTAATTAGAAGTTAGCACGCAAATACGTGCAAAACGTGTGGGTTAGTGAATCCTCTTTGATTTCGTTCTCAGTAAGAAGGTGGCCCATACGGGCACATACATACGCAAACAAGCAGACCGGACGTCGATTAATCGCTTGGAATTAATTGCAGAGCTTTTCGTAAGCATTGTTGGGACGGGTGTGCAAATGGGCTTACATATTTCCGGCTATCTGTCAGCACTTCGCTAAAGGGTTAGTATTTCGTCACATTGAGTCTATTTTAAGGTAGGTGAAACATATAGAAACCATTGGCTTTTTCCTGTGTTTTCTTCAATGACAACCTACTCGGGGTGTGTCCGAGTATCTGGAATTAATGTGCACGGTTTGGTCGCACCATATTGAAGTCCAAGCGATTTGGAAAATTATTGACATTGCAGGTACGACCGATATTTAGAATCATCCGCTCAATACATCCGAGATAATAAAATCAATCAAATGTGATTACCCGCGAGGTTATGATCTGGACTCGCTATTTTATTTTATTTATGTATTCAACTTTACCCAGCGATATCTACGCCTGTGTTAAAGAGCATCGGCAGCCCTTACGTTTTACAGGTAACTTGGTCAATCAATGTTAGTGCCGTTACATTTTTTTACGGAATTGACACGTGCTCTGTTTTTGGAAATCTCAGAGCACTTATACTCGGTAACGGTCCATTATCCTACAAGGCAGAAATCCTGTTTTCAAGTGCATACTCTAATTATTGATTGTTGTTGGTCTGCAGTCGTGCCCAAACCACTTAAGGAACAGCTTTACGACGTGAAATGTGTCTCATGGCTCACCTGAATGTTCAAATTTACTAGATGTTAATTCTTTTCTCAATCACGACAAGCGCTGTTTATCGGAGAACGCAGCAGTCACGTTCCTGATCATTTGAATATATTATTGTTATTAGGAGATTCATTGCATAGAGATCTAGAAATAGAAATGATTGAAGATGAAGTCAAAAAAGTAGCTAATAGACATAAACTAAGGCTTCTCAATCACGTCAGCTCAGAAATGAAGGAACTATTAAATACTAGCAATATGACTAGGAGGTTAAGAAGAATAAAACCTTTTGAACTAGCTACATAGTCCGAAAAATAAAACAAAAACAGTATTAAATCCTCTATAGACAAATACTTAGAATATGAATTTTAAAAATATGAAAGACAAATTCCTGATTGGTTTAACTACTAGGTGCAATAATTGGAAAGCTGGCTAATCCCCGCCCTGCGACAATGAAATACCAAGAAGGTTGTATCGCAGGGAAAACGGGAAGACGGGAGAAGGAGTTAGTGGGTAGAAATCACCACACTGTTACTGAGTACGGGCTCGGTTTCGTCTTGGAAGATTACCTCCTCCCAGCGTAAAAAAAAAAGAAAAAAAAGGAGATTTACTTATATATTTTTAGGTGCATATTCATTTTTAATATATATATTTATTTACAAAGCTTTTTTTATTTATGTAAATAATTATTCTTAAAAGAACCCTATCTCAATACGTGAAATTTGGAAGTGAATAGATTGAAACGGTGATTTTAGTAGTTTTTACTAACCCTTTCATGACAGACCCTTATTATAACTTCAGGAAAAATTTTTTTTTGTTTTGACCTTATTAAATATGGTCCAACCAAGCCAAAACTGGAAAAAAAAAATATCTAAAGGACGAAAGGATAACTAGGTACAGAATGTTGTTCCTATACAACACCGGTCATCTGTGGTAACTAAAAATACATCATACTCAAACTCATAAATTTTAAATAAATAAAAACAAATTACTTTTATTTTTTAAAAGGTAGGTATATTAATATAAAATAAAATAAATAAATTACTTTTATGTAATATACATAGGTTTACATGTTTGTAGGTATCTATTTACATTTATTTTTCAATGTTATGATAATATTTAAAGCAATTTTTCTTTTTTGTAAAACACAAAGTTACATTGCATTTCGAGCACTGCACAGTTGAATATCCATCCTTGCAATACCTACATCTGCTTTGCTTTTCGGCATATTGGGGCCAGTGTCCAATTTGATCCAACCGAACATCACGAATTGTGTCATAAGATGTTACTTTCTTCTTTTTATCTGGAACAGGTGGTGTATCATTCAAAGGCCTTCCCTTCTTCCTGTTTGCTGTTTTACCAGCCATCATTAGTCCCTTAGCAATTTGAAGATGGAAGTCCAGCAATGTTGTTTTTTGTGTGTCCTTAATTTGATTTAAATGCCTTCGGTGTAGGAGCCAACCATTGACAACAGCTACATTTAGGTACCAGTAAATAATTCTAGTGTACCATTTACTGGATTTGATATCAATTCGATAAAGCTCTATAAGCATGTCTGCTAAATCAACACCGCCCATGTGTTTGTTGTACACTGCAACAACCGAAGGCCTACCCACTTGTTCATGCGTCTTTTCCTTGTTGTTCCAGCGCTTACACACATCTGTAGGTTCTACACAGGAAAATGTGGAAACTAACAAAACCCCTTTGCGATCAAACCAACGTACCATCGCGATGTTGTGATCTTCTTCAACACGCCAATCAAAAGCTCCACGCCCTTTTTTCTTCAACTCTACTTCGGAAAGCATTTTAAAAAATATTTTGCTTTCTAAAAGCGCCACGCAAAGCTTTATTGACGAAAATCAGTTGTCGAAGAAGACTTTGTAGTTCTTTCCGCTGGGCAAAGACGAAGTGAGTTCCAAGACGATATCACTACTGAACCCAAGTCCTCTGTTTTTACATGTATCAGCTCCAATGTATAATGCAACATCGTGCATGATTCCTGATACGTTTGGTAAAGTAAAAACTTTAAAGCCCCAGTGGTGAGGCTTCATTTTGATATATAGTTTGAAGCTTGAACTCCCTTTAAATGGTATGATTTGTTCGTCAACCGAATTAAGCTCTTCTGGAGGCAAAGATTTCAAATTTTGTCGAAGATGTTCGAGCAATGGGCGGACTTTAAAAAGTTTGTCGAAACAAGGATCTGATTTGTCCTTCATCAATGAATTGTCATTGATATGGAAGAACCTTTTGCAGTTCGAACCTGGCTCTAGGCATCGATTTACAAATAATAAGATGTTGTCCTTCTTCACCCCAATACATCCTATACTGTGGTATTCGAACAATAGCCATGTATAGTAAGATACCACAATATATCTCAATCTCTTCTACTGTTACTTTGAGCTCTAGCCCGATCGATTGCATCGTATACTTGTTGGTTTCTTCACAAAATGTTTGCAGCATTGGTTTACCTATTAGCATGCGAAAATATTCCAATGGAGTTGGATACGAAACGCTTGGTTCTGGAAGTCGGTCCAACCACTCACAATCAGGAACTTCGAAATGTGCTTTCCACCATTTTAAATTTTTTGTATCAATTTCAATTGGAGCTTCTTCAGGTTCATTAATGGTTTCGGGATCTTGATTGAGGCTTTGGTCCTCACAAGTAACAACTTCCTCAAGACTTACCACTGTTTGATTAATCAATTCAATTTCATCAATATTCCCTAACTGAATTTGGTTTTCCCAGCCATGGTCAAAGATTTTTTCGATATGATTTTCATAAGTGTCGTCGGCTTCATCCTCATCGTCAGATTTTTCCCACTCCATCTCCATAACCATCTTTATTTGTGCATCCGTAAGTCCTCTAGACCGATGAAGGAACATATTAGCTAAAAAAAATACATTGTGATAAGTGACCGTTGTTGTACACAAACGACATGTCAAAAAAATCCAAAGGCTCCACAGATGTCTTGTGTTGTTTTCAAACAACATGAATTTATCGATAAAAAATAGGTTTGCAAAATAGATTTTCAACTATCCTTCATAGTTATATAAGAAAGTAATCAGATTGTTTTTGGGATTTTAGCACAAATTATGAGACTTACCAGAAGTTGTATTTTCACGGACACTGCACTTCACAAAAATCAAACTAACGTACAACGATTTATAATCTTTCTTTTGCACTCAGAGACATCTTATACTGAATAGGGTCAACTAAAATTGGTTTCAGAATAAACTTAGGGTATTTTTAATCCATAAGTGCGAAAATTGTCTGAATTGTGAGTAAATGAACTACGTGTTGTATACATACAACACCTGGCATGAAAGGGCTAATATCTACTGCTGAAATGATAACAAATAGCATTCACTACGTTATGAATCTATTACTAGTATGATAAATAAAGAAGCTGTTGGGGTAAGAGCGGTAAGTTGGGTGTCTATAAGGCCAACCCTACTGAGGAAAACCGAAAAAAGTACATGCGAGTCAAACATGATTGCGATATTACCCTTTTCGAATTCGGCTGCGACCAAACTTACTTACTTTACTTACTTAATGAGTTTCTTCCTGAGACACTGCAGCCTTCCATCCTCTACGATCCCGGGCACATTGCTTCCAGTTGTCCAGACCAAGCGCTCTGGCATCCGCGATGGCTTGGTCTTTGAAATGGAGGTTAGGTCTTCCGTGTCTTCTCGAATCTGGGGGGCTGGGATTCGAAGATCCTCTTAGCTGGAGAATTATTGTTTATTCGCTAGATGTGGCCGAACCAATGTAGTCGACGTATTTTGACTTTTTGGACTATATCCGCATCTTGGTACAGCTCATAGAGTTCGCGGTTGTATCTTCTCCTCCATTCGCCCTCCTCGCACACAGGACCAAAAATCCGAAGGAGCCCAGTATCAGCTCTCCTTTCCTGCTTATCGTCTAGCACCGGCGCCATAAAGCATAACTAGCAGGATGAGGGTTTTGTAGAGCATTTTCCTAGGGTAATTCTTCGCCGGATCTCCACTAAGCTGCCATTCGTAAAGTTCATGTTTACGACGAGGTAGATGAACTCCTTAACTACCTCGCAATTGCTGTTATCAATAGTGACGTTTTGTCCTAGGCAGTGGACAAAACAGCTGTTTGTTTGTTGATAGCATGTATTTAGTCTTGTCCTCCTTTACTACAAGGCCAACAGATTTCGTATGTTCTTCAATCGCCGTAAAAGCTTCTATCACGGAGAGCTGTGATCGACAGATGATGCCAATATCGTCTGCATAACCCAACAGCTGAACAGACTTGTTGAAGATAGTGCCTTCCGTGTTAACATCTATACACTGCGCAGTATCTGCTCCAGTATGAGATTGAAGAAATCGCATGATAGCGCGTCCCCCTGCCGAAATCCGGTGCATGTTTGAAATAGTTCGGTGGAGCTACTTCCAAACTGCACATTGCAACGCATGTTTTCCAGTGTCCCGTGACACATCTGAATCAGTTTTGAAGAGGGAAATTTTTAAAAATTTTACAAACTTATATGAAAAAAATCTTTTGAGAATCAGAGTATTGAAAATAATAGGACAAGATCGAACTTCTTTGATCTGCCTCATGATAATGTTACTTTTACCCTCTACCCTGGAATTCAACAATTGAGGCATACCTATACTTCTTCCAACAAAAATTGTCAGTACAAGCCTTATGGATGAGCTTATTTTACCAGTGGTGCCTGCATATACTCTCACGGCACTCAAACGCAAGAATTGCCACTGAAATAAAAACCAAACCACTGTCATACCAAGGAATTGTTGTTGTAATTTTCCTAAAATTCGCATACAACCCACCACAACCAGTCTCCCGCATAGCCGAATGGGGAATGAGCATGATCGTTTTGTGTTCGCTTGCTATTATCATCCACCAAAATAAGCAGTGTGTGTGACTGTAGCACATCAGATGAGTATTACCATCTCTACAATGAAGCATATCATTAAGGGTTTTTCTATGTATGTATCAAAGAACTTTCGGTTTTGGTGTTTTTGAGAACGAATTATTATGTGGGGTGTTGCCATTTTTAATTTGATTGTATTTGTATTGTACAGCTGCAGATGCGCAGTTTTTTTTACCATCTGTTTAGGTATATGACATTGCGTCGTGGTTATATAATTTTGTATTCTAATTGCCTGATTGTGTCTACCTTTTACAATATACATATAGCGGAACGGACTGGGAAATGTTTTTTTGAAAATCATGCTGATTTAGTTTGTGTCGCAAACTGATTAAATAAAAAAAACATAAATACATCCTTTCATGTCATTATGTACCTATTTGTATGATGTCATTGTTTTTCCGATGAATGACGCCTGTTTTGCCAATGAATACCGGAATTCCCAAAAGGAAGATCTTGTTAGGTAGGGATGCAATCATACAATGGGTTGCTTGAAATCGTTAAAAGTTACAAATCCAAGTATGAAACATAGGTCGTGGATGAAATGGCTCAAAATGCGGTACATAAAGTGCTTGTGCACTACATATGCCTGCACTGTATGCGCAAGTGCTTGCGCATGCAATCTGCCAGTGTATGGTGTGAACTGTGTGTTTGTGCAAGCTGCATGAGCAATATCAAAAAATTTTGATATTTTCGTGTGTTTTTTTTTTTTTTTGGGCTGTGCCAATGGATGTGATAATCTTCGAAAGATGGCATGCACGATTCGCAAACCCGAATAATCGATGCCAGGAATGCGCCTACGTACTAATCCACACCCAACAGACTTCTACCACTGTCCCCGCGGGACTGCCGTTAGGTATTACTTCGCGGGGCTGGTAAGCATTTCTTGCTATTCGTCTTATGGAGATATTGTTGTTACTCCTGTTACAGCTTGATCTGTTTTCAATGCTTCTATTGCTTTGCGAATTTTCTCAATTCTTCTCAGCTTACTTTGCACATTCGTTACATATGCGTCAATCTCTTCCCAAGTCACTTCTGATGACAGCATATGGTCGATTATATACAATGGGCTATATAATTTTATTCTCCCGTGTGCAAACCTCCCGCAGTGGAATATTGCGTGCTCTGTTGTTTCTTCTTCTTCTGGGCATTCAGGACAAAGTGGCAAAGTGGTGAGGTATCGTGGCCAAATCTGTACAGGTACTTGCGATATCGTCCATGACGGGATAGGAACTGTGTAAGATGGTAATTACAGTCTCCGTGTTTGCGACATATCCAATCTTTTATACAAGGTATAAGTCTGTACGTCCATCTCCCTTTTGCGGTATTGGTCCAACGAGTTTGCCAAGTAGCTGCTGACGTTGCTCTTTCTTCGACCTTTATCCTCTGAATGGTAGTAGCACCGCATTGGTTTAGGGATATTCTGCTATATATCCTGAACATCTCATCCGCGAGAATGTCGATGGGGACCATTCCAGCTATAACAAATGCAGCCTCGTCTGAGATGGTACGAAAACCGCTAATTGTCCTTAGCGCGCAGAGTCGATATATGGACGACAATCTTTTTTTAGTCACCTTTGTCCTTAGTGCCTGCGCCCAGACTGGGGCAGCATATAACAAAACGGAGGTGATTACTCTGGAGAGGAGCATCCTTTTAGCGTAACCAAGTCCACCGATGTTAGGCAGCATGTGCGAAAGAGCTCCCTGTAGTTGCGCTGCCTTTTTGGCTAGGTAGTCAACATGAGTTTTAAACTGCAGCTTGTTGTCCAGCATTACTCCAAGATTTTTAACCGCCTCTTTTGACCTGATGGTTTGGCTACCCACCTGAAAATTAGCGAACTCTACGATCTTTCTACTTGATATAAGTACGGCTTCTGTTTTATGGACGGCCAATTCTAGCCCGGCGGATAAAAGCCAATCCTTTATCTGGGAAATTTCTTCGTTTGTAGCTGATTCTACAGCACAGATATGTTTAGCCACTGTTACGACGGCAATGTCATCGGCGAATCCAATTATCGTTACTCCGCGCGGTAGCGACAATCGTAGGACTTCGTCGTACATAATGTTCCACAGCAGTGGACCTAAGACTGACCCCTGTGGGACTCCCGCGGTGACTTTGTAGTAGGTACTTGACTCCTTCATCAGTGTTGTACCTAAGCTTCCTATTATTGAAATAATTCGTCACTATTCGCAGCAAATAGTACGGTGTTTCCATTCTGGCGAGTGATCTTCTGATGAACGACCAGTTCGCCGAATTAAAGGCATTTTTTACATCTAATGTTACTACGGCACAGTACTCTCTTGTGTCATATAGCCATCTATCTCCTTCGATGGCATTTTCTGCGATATCAACTAGCGCCTTTATGGCATCCACAGTAGCTTGACATTTTTCAAAGTTGTCTGTTCAGCGGTGAACACATGACTGAATATTGTGCAGTTTGCATGCGTAGTGTATGGGGAAAGCGTGTTTGCGCATTTTTGTGCTTGTGCATGCAGGCATGTGTAGTGTATGGGCCCTATTATCACTGTGAACTTAATCCAATAGAATTGGTTTGGGCTCAAGTGAAAGCGTTTGTAGCAAGCCAAAACAAGTAATTTAAAATTGCTGAAATAAGAGAGTTACTAGCGATAGCGATAGCACTTACAAGGGGTGACAAAGAAAAATGGCATCGATGTGTCCAACATGTTGAACAGGTTGTTGAGCCAAATATGTGGGAAATGGACGTTTTTGCCGAGGAAGCAGTTGAAAGGTTAATAATAGACCTAAATAACGAGAGCAGTAGCAGTAATTACTCATCGGATTAGTTGAGTAGTGATATTAAAAATTTGTATTTTATGTTTTACAATATTTATAATGAATAAATTGGATTACAGTGATATATTTTTCGTTTTAATTTTTTTTTGTGTTACGAAATTTATATATTTTGTTGGTCTACTGGAGATATCCTTAAAAAAACGCGCCTATTATTATCTTACCAGAAAAGGAAAAGATATACGGAATTTATTTCGTTCCGCAATATTTGTATTTTAAATTGGAAGATGGTAACCCTAATAGAATTGCTCTCTGAGTTATGGCGAATTATCATGCACACTACGTCAACCCTGTGAGAGCTTTAAAGAGGGACCGATTTATGTAAGTCATTGCAACCAGACTGAGAGACAAACTTCGTATCTTTTCTATACTGAAAATTTTTCTTGGACGAGGTATAGTAGGAAATTTATCTTAGATCTTACTGTACATAATTATAAAATGCATTCGCTTATTGTTTAGATATAACTGAACCCGAATATATTTGCGGCATTCCTCTATCCCTTATGTACGAATGACGAATAAAATATTGATTTCTTCGCCTGCATTCAGAACGTCCACTTGCGATAACGGAAACTCGGGCATTGTTTGCTCTGAGCGGTTTATTAACACAAAGATTGCTGTGTGCCTACCAGTTTCCTTGATATATCTCTCGTAAGACTTCCATTGTATCTGTTACAACCTACCTCACCCCGTTACAAACAACCCCGTCCTCACCTGTAAAAGAAAGTTAATAGATGCTATTTTGCAAATTATAAAACATTAAGCATGCCAAGTTTTTTTCACGTGATAAATATTGACTCAAGGTCATGACAAATTTGAAGCAAATGTAATCAAAGTTGCGTTTACGCTCAGTTAAAAAAAATATGTAAAAGTCTACATTTTCTTTCGATTAAATTGTCATAATAAATCGCAATTGATTCCTTCAATCAGGCAAGATTGATTATCCTGTGCTTCCGCGCCCAGCATGATGCATATTCGCCGCCAGCCCTGTCATATAACAACTGAGTGCTACGTTTTTCATAGCCTCTGATGTCTTGACATTTTTTCCTCGTTTCACTATTCCATGTACATTATCCATATATTGCTTCAAAGTAAAGGAGTAGGGGAATACAAAAAAGTGATGAACCCGTGAAACGGAAAGACCTCGGGGGGATAAGAAAAAAATTGTGAAAGAGCACTCACAGGAATTCCTTCCAAGAGATGATGAATGTAGATTCTGTCTTTTTCGAACTCAGAATGGATGTAGCGAGCTTCGTAAGAAAAATGAATACCTATCCATTCTCTAAGTTAAGGTAGATGATATCTAAAAAAGTGAGGAGTGAATGTTTTCCCGATTTCGAGAAGGTGACACCGAACAGTCAGCGATTTCGCCACCATTCGCACAATATCAACATTAACCAACTGACGGATGATGCATCAGCTTAATGATTCCCTCAATGCAACTATATATAGAACCATTATCATCTTTCAGCTGATGTCGCCATTGTCATAATGTTAATGTGGTGGTGATGCGGGTGGTGGCATTGGTGCCTATGACTCATGTTACGGGCAAGCGACAAAAGTTGTCCATAGTCTCTTTGTGGTTTACATAGTTCCGTCATGCATTAGGTTCCCGGGACCAACGTTTCCAGATCTCACTCGGAAATGCATGAGCAATGGACAGAATAGTCTCATGAATTCCCTAAAGACCGTCATTATTAATATCATCTGTCATCCTGGCTCCGCATCCTATTATTTTGAATTGTAATGCTTTGCCTGTCCGTGTTGATTTGCATAGCTTCTCATGCTTACTGCAAAAAGGTGGTCAACTATCATCTACTGCCGCCCTCATTTTCCCGAAGTGAGGAAAGCAATTCATTCTAAATCAAGGTAATCACACGAATGCTTTCCCTTACGACCGACTGCTGATTGCCAAGGGATTAGTGTAGGTGACACAACCAGAACGTAGAAGAGGCGTGCTTTGATTTTGAATTTTAAATTTATTGTCACCCTTAGACTTCTGTCGATAAATCAACCATATTTGGATCATGGAGAGCAAAATTGTCGTGTTCTTCTTTAAATATTCATACGTTCATTGGTCAAGTGTATCGCAGAAAAATGAAAAGTCGCCGCCAGCAACAGATATTTGCAAGCTCAAGCTGATTTTCGACAGATTTCCTTTTTCAGCATGCCAATAGTATGTAGGTATCTAGATACCTAGGTAACTAACAAAATCACCACAATACATTACATATCCGACCGACATGACACCGGAAAACTCAACATCTTATCGGCTATATATACCACGGTTTTTGTGTAGTTTGCAGGCACTCTACGACAGCAAGTCTCAATCTGAGCCCGAGGCAATTTCTCTTGTACACCATTGTCATCCTGACAAAGATATCGTTGTACAGTATGTACTGAAATTAACCACTTGCCTTGGATGACCTGTCTATGCTCCCTTCACGACGGCGTTTTTATTGCTTAGCTAAATAAAATATTGCAATCCCGTAAATTCAATTTTCCTCTCAATTGAATGTCACACATTACAAATCGTGTTTATCTTCGGGTTCGTGTGCAAATACAAAAGTATAAATTACACATACATACGTATAGATAGATACGTTACTCACACCGAAATTTGCGACAATGAAAAAGCCAAATACAAACAATACACAAATATCTATCGGAAAAACACAATACTGAAAAAATCCAAATCCAGAAATCACATTCCCCAAGCCCCTGACAAGAAAAACTCGAAATGGAGCCGGAGATGAAGCGGTATGATGAGGCGGAATGGAGTAGGTATAGTGGAAGTACTCTGGCGACTGGCAGGTACAACGTACAAGGACGAAAGGATTTTATATTTGCTGTTTATTTCGAATGTTGTGTGCGAAGCCAAGGAAACACTTCGATTTGCTATTACATTGTTAAGGAGATGTATGCACTCCATGCACATACATGCTGTGTGGTACTGGTAGTGGTGTAATGCACTTATAGATATGTGTCACTATAGCCCGGCGGACTGGGATAAAATGACAACAAAAAAAAAAAACAGGAAAACAAAAATGAACGAGCGAGGGCATATTCGCATTGCTCAATTGAGTTCGAAATTTATGTTAAATAATCGGTATCTGAGGTGAGAAAGTCTTGTATTATTCATGACAAGAACAAGCTGACTATTAGTGCCAAAAATCAAACAACAGGCAAGATTGGAACACATGTCAAATGGGTGGTACATATTTAGGGGAGAGGTTAGCAAAACTGACGTCGGAGCTAAAGGTCTCAATCCATTTTTGAGGAGGTTTGGAGCTTCCTGTCGGTTCTGATGGGAATTAATATTATATTATTTTTCCACATCCTTAAGTTCCATAGTACGGATGGGAAAACCGAGAATGGTTGTTTTATTTCGTTCAAACGGTGTTTTTTTTTAATGCACTAACCGGGTGGCAGCCATTTACTGGCAATTTCACACCAGAAAAAAGTGCAGTCGTTTATTCGCAACATTTTCGACCGCTTTCACCTTCTCTGGTAAACCGAATAAGTAAGTTTTTTTTATAATATTCACGCAATAAAGGGATTTTTTCGGGACCCTTATAATGTAATAGCTACACAGCGCGGGCGTTAAGAGAATTAGGGTGAGAAGAAAAGGAGAGATGCCGATGCAAGTTGGTTTTGAATGTTTGTAGGCTATAATGTAAAGGAAACATAGCGACTATCCCTCATAAGTAGGCGCGAAAAAAGTCTAAGTATAGTTGAATTGTTAAGAACGCTATACATATTGTGTTATATAATATTAAAAGGATTTAATCGAAAAAACAAAGCTCCTGTAAAAAAAACGCTCCCTAGCTCAAACTTTGGTTTTTCAATAAAATTTGATTTATTTAATTGTGAGCGGATTTAAAAAATATATTAACATAAGTATAAAGGGCACCCAGAGAGTCTATATTATAAATTTCAGTTTCCTAGCTCAAACTTTGACTTTTCAATAAAATTGTTTTATTCAATTGTGGGCGACACGTTGTTGGCGAATTTTAGAAAATTTATCTTCCGAGCAGTTTTGGGAGTCAAAGATCATATATAGAAAATTTCAGCTTTCTAGCTCAAAATTCGATTTTTTTCGAAAAATTTGTTTTTTTTTGAGTTTGTGGATTCAAAAAATGCTGAAACTTGATTATTTCAGGCTCCTAGAGAGTATAATATGGTTAAATTCTCTCTAGGTCCAGTTTAAAGGCCTAATTTTTGCTGACAGACGGACAGACGGACGGACGGACATGGCAAGTTCGACATTACTATCGATGCCGATCATAAATATAGTAACTTTTAAGGGTCTACGGGCAATATTAAGGTATGTTACAAGCTATGAGTCAAAATTAATATACCCTTAGAATAACGTATAAAAACGATGCGTGGAAGAGTATTTCACATTCGTGTTGTACGGCTGAGGAAAGATTCTTTGAACTTTACTGTACGTCCGAACACAGGCTTGAGGGTGAACTGGTGAGCATTTGGCATGGCGGGTATTGCGGTTGAAATGTTCAAGGGGAGGAATGCAACTAGCTATTTCGTTTGAGCACTTATATTGCACATAACGATAGAATAACGAAAGGCAGGCGACATTACGACGATGACTAGGAGAGTCAATCGATCTCGCGATGTCTCGGTTGTTAATAAGTTTAATCGTGTATTGGTTTGAATGTGATATCGCTCAGAAACTACACACACTTCCTTAACCCTTTTATTCCCGAATTTATTTGCGCGGTGCTAAAATTTGGCTGAGGATATTTAAGTCGTTGGTTTAAACCTTAAATGTACACTGATATCAAATTCAAAGTTCTATGGTCCCTTTTTAACATTATTTTTAATTCGTTTTATTAATTTTGTCACAAATAAAGTGCAATACTAGACGAAACAATTTTCTGTTAATTGTATCATAAATATACTTTACATTTAGTGCACTTTGGGGGCGGAAAACCAATGTGGCATTACCCACCTTCTGTTTACTCGTTACTCCTATTTCAATCTGGTGACTGGTTTGGTCAAGACGCATGCATTATGAAGGTTTCAGAAACTAGGATCGTTTACTCGAATAAAGGGGGTGATAATGGCCATGATAAAACATATGGGGATGATGAAGCTTGAAATGAAGATGCTGGGACGATGGCATAGTTGTAAAAAGTGACGATGGACGACCTCTTTTCGTGAACATAAGATGCGTTAAGTAGCTATATGCTATTTCCAATTTTCCGTGCTATTCCCATATGAGGAATATTTATTCTTCTTCTTTTAACTTGCGGCAAGGTTATGAGCAGAATGAAAATCGCAACCTGTTCACTTTATGGTCTAGCTACTGGTTCGCCTCTGGATTACTTTTTTCTCGATTTTCTATTGAAATTTCAATGGTTTTTTCAATGATAAAATAAATTTAAGGCATTAGTGACCTAAACCGCAGCTTCTCCAGTCATGCGAAGTGGAAGGGACCTACATGTTTACGCCGACTTTGAATGTCAAAGTTTAGAAACTTCTCAAGGACAGTTATAATCTTGGATGTTTGTCAGTTTTTGAATGATTTGGAGTAATGGGATAAATCTAAAGACATTATTGGGTCCGGAGTCATTTGAACCTGAGGCCCCTCGATTTTTCAAAGCACTAACCACTGAGCCCACGGTTTCTTCAATGAAATTTTCCAAGCTTACATCGTCGTGCTCCTAATCTATCTTCGTCTGTGGAAGAATTCCATTATTTTGTTAATATCCGATTAGGTCAAACATTTCGGACACATTTCTAATACAAAAAAGCTGTTCATAAAATATGGACACCCTGGACCTATAGGCAGCATTGTCTTTGGAAAATGACTGAGTTCAAATATAAAGCTTTTTTTTCCTTTAATTTTTCATCTCAGTTTTTTACGAAATTTAATTATTATCAAACATTTTTTTGTTCAAATATTTCAAATCCATGTATGGAGTCACAACGAAAAGTTACTAGAAACTGATCACTTGCAATGCTGATATCATGAAATTTACTTATATTTATTCCCAAGATACTAATCTTTTGTGTGAAAAAGCCGCTAGCACCTCATAATACGTACAAAGTCGGTTATAGGCATAAGCTACATCGAGGCACAAGCCATGGCGTATTGAGTGGGGTGATCAGGGGGCTAAAGCCCCCCCCCCCCCCAAGCCACCAAGATCATGTTATTATTTAGGTGATTTCATCATAATATACATGATTAACTGAAATGTGTTCGTAAATCTTAGGGATTTAGAGGGAGCTCAGATACTCGAGCCCCAACCCCAAGTTCTGAAACGGCTGTTTGTCTCTTCCCGTTTGCTGTAATGTACAGTTACCAAATATATGGAAGATACTAGAAGTACTGTGTGTACTTCTAGTTACGTCAGCAGTGCCAGAAAGAACATTTTCCATCCTGAGAAGGTTAAAGACTTGGCTGAGGCCAACAAATTCCGAAGCTCGTCTAAATGGATTAGAACCCATGAATATTCACAGAGAAATCAATATAGATCCTGACGAAGTTGTTGAACAATTTGCCAACAAAAAAAATAGGAGAATGAATTTGATTTTCCCAAAAAACAATAATTAAACATTATGTTTAACTATTTTAACATTCAAGCTTAAGTTTTCAAAACTTGTTTAGGTATATAAAAAATTAACAAAGTTCATTATTATTTCTTGGCTATATTTATTTGTTTATTTATTTATTTATTTATCCAATCAGTCAGATATAATTATCTTAAAGATGTTGTTTTATTTTTGACATAAAAATTACTTTTAATGAAGATATAGATCATCTTTTATCTGAGGCTAACAGAATGCTTGCGTTTATAAAAAGAAATTCAAAAAAATTTAATGATACACATACTTTCAAATCCTTGTATTTTTTTTTATTGCGATCCGCTCTGGAGTATGCCTGTTGTATATGGTGGCCAAGTAACATCTAGAGTGTTTTCCACTGCCCACCTATTGCGAACGTCTGACAAACATCCAAGAGTATCAATTGTCATAAGAAGCTTCTCAAAAATTTGTTGTTCAGATTCGACATAAAATTGTAGGTCCCATCCACTTCGCACAAGAAAGTGGTTGGAGAAGTTAATTTTTGGGCCCTATATGAGCCCCGTTAATGCCTAATATTTATTTTTTATTTATTTGTGTTTTTATATGGTGCCCAACGTCGTCAATTTGAATTAAAAGACTTAAATCTATTCAGCGAAATTTTACAAAATATGCTCTTCGTAATTTGAACTGGGCTGAAAACTTTATGCCATCTTATCATCAGATATGTCTGTTTCCTGGTATAAAAAACTCTGGAAACGAAATGAAAACAGTGTCTTATTTTGCTAGCTAGAAGTGTTTCATGGCTTATGTAATCATATTGATTGTTCTATGTTATTTGCACTATATCCTATTTATGCTCCTTCAAGACCTCTTAGAGATAGAAATATTTCCTTATTTGTTTCACGTCACTTTACGAATTATGGCAAAAGTGATCCCTTATCTAAGTCCTGTATCTTATTTAAATGAGCGAGCGACGTAGTAAACTTACATTTAAGTAGGACATAGTTTAAACAGGCCATAAATGGACTTAGGGGAAGGTGGGGACCCTTCGTACGGTTTCCTCATTTTTTTTTTTTTCATGAATCAATTACCTGACAGCTTAAATTTATAGTCTAACTATCTGAGATTCATATAAAAAAATGACAGGTGATTTCATCTGATGTTTCAACCATAATTATGATTTAAACTAAATCTGGAATATGTAGGAATCTGCCCTAACAACGGGGCATCTAAATACTTCGTAGGCTGTGGGGTAGTTCCGTACGTGCGATTAATAAATCATATAAATCAAAATTCTTTTATTAGCAATGAAATTAAACACAAAAATGAAGATTTAACTTCTATTAAACAAAAATAAAATATTTTTCTTACAGTCAACAAAAATTACATAGCTTTTTATATGTAAAACAAAACTAAAATGACTTTTCTTAAAATTAACGAAAATTAAATTACTTTCCTCTAACAATAAAACATAAATTAAACAAAAAATAACACATAAAATAAAAAAATTTACGTAAATTAGTTATCTTAAATATAGAATCACATTTTGAAATCGTTGGTTCGGATTAGCACTGCAAAAAGTTGTTGTTAATTAACAAGATAATAAAAACTATTCAGCAGTAAAATTAGAAAAAAATACTGAAAAAGTGAAAAGTTTTGATGTTCTAGAAGTACAAATGTTAGAGGCTTAGGTTCAGGAAGAATCATTTCAACATCAGTTATATAAACAGTATCAATATATATCAATATTAGGGAAAACAAATGTCCACGAAAAGCCTGGCTTCTTTCTTAGATAAGATACTTTAAATTCAGTCTGACTATAGTGACCGACAACTTTTCCTACATATTTTAAGGAAACTTCATTAAAAAAAACGAACCGTCTTTAATATTTTCTGGTATTACATCAATTGTCAATTGGCTTCTGTTCATAGCACACTAACAAACTGAATCGTACCTACCTACCTCTTGGGGCACATTCGTACGCGTTCAAACGTGCCCCATCTAGTTATGTCAGAAGGTACCCCACTAACTAAATAACAACAAAATATAACCTCTTTTAATATTAATAGGAAAACGTCATAAATTAAGTAGGTTGTTTCGTACAAGTTTTATTTTGACTGTATGAATGTACATTCATTGTACGCGTACGAAGGGTAACGATCTTCCCCTATCGTGTAACGTATTGGTATTATTTATTCTATTATTTGTTTTACATTTGTATATATCAACATTTTTAAATTATTAATTTATAATTGTATTTTGTATATACAACATAGTATAAATAACTATACTGTCCGGTCATTATAAATACATTTTGTATGTTAGTGTATAAGAGATCATAATCATAACAGCTCATTTCCTATTTGAAGAATCCATTTACAAGAAGAATGTGTCATCTATTATTGATTTCAAGTGTATGTGTTGTGTATAGCATTGTCGCCTTCTCTAACACACAAGCAAAGGTTTTGAATCCTGTGATGCTCGTAAATTACTACACATGAGTTTTGTTTAGAATGTCCATATCCATAGCTTATGAGTAAAGGGACACACCCTTGTGGCCAAAACTTTTCCAAATAAACACATTTTTCGCTTATTATTAAAAAAAAACTTTTCATTAGTCACGCTCATCATACTCTCCAAAAGTTTCCTCATTAAGGATGTCGCAGATTTTTGTCTTTTTCACTTTATTATTCCTCGGCTTATAGGTATTTGTATTGTTGGTAGGTTTTGTCGACTGTTGCGTGGGCGTTCAAAAACTGAACCGATTCAGGTGCACATGTGTGGTATATGTTGCCCTCTGAACCAATATGCCACCGCAGTGCCATTTGTCCTTTCACATGGGAGCGGCCATGCCATAAACAGAGGGGTAGCATAGCCACCCCATCGCATCGTTTCAATCAAACGTGACGCAGCAGCTTCAGAAGAGATTATATTATGTAGCCCTGCCGCGTTCGTTCTGGTAGAGGCTATTGGCGATGGTGGTTTATTTGCCTAGCAAATAAGTGTTTACGCAAAAATCCGTTTTCCGTTTATATAATCTGGTAGAGCGCTCATCTTATGTAATGGCACGAATATTTGACCATTATCATCAACGTGTTGAAGATTAATGACCTACGAGAAGTACAAGTAACTATACAAGCATTTATTTGATTTTTCTGTTTAAAGTAGTTGCCATCAATATTCGTCACCGATGCTTTGTTATAGTCAAAACGTACGTTTTGAGGACATTTGTGTCCCAGGAATGATTTCGGGCATATTAATTTTGAAACAAATTCAGGACCTGATCTAAATGCCATAGTTTTCATGAATACGACCAACTCTGAAAAACTGCAAAAGGACCAACCAAGTTTGTATTAGTTGTCTTATTATTTTTATTTTTGACGACATCCTTCTTGAAGAAAGAAACGAAAAGTTTTTGTCTACTTTTCAATATTTTTTTTCCGAATAACAACAAATGTCTTAGGTGGACGCTTCAAATTGATGGGGCGATAGACATGCCAAGAACGGATAAAGCCATGCAAAAGTTTTGATTAGGAGAAAAGTTTCCCATAGTGGATTCTCGCATCCATATTGATATTTTTCCTACTCCTTACACTTTGTCTGCTACTGTAGATGAAAGTTTAAAGTTTAGTCGAACTATGGCAACGCATTGTCAAATGGTTATCAACATTTTAGCAGGCAACTGGACAATAATATGAAGGGCGGTATCCAAACAAAATCGACAGCTAAACTTTTTTTTATAAACGATGACAGGTGAAGATATCCAAAAACTGTTCATTGTTATGCCATCAGGAGAGGAGCGAAATGGGAGTTATATAGTTTCCTATCAAAATATGTTTTATGCCAATACGAAGACGAGCGGAAGAATTATTAAAAGGAAATAAATTGCAGAGATAACGACGGGACAAAGTTGCCCATAATCGAAGAATGTTGATAGAATAAATGATGAGGATATGGTTTGAGTCCCCGCGTTTTCGATTACATATTCGGCGTGATTTAATTTTGTTGCTTTTGCCTTCAGTTACAAATTCTGCAAAGATAGTTAGGTGTGATCTACAATGTGGTGACAATGGCAATTTTGCTGAATGTGCGAACATTTTACTCCATCTAGAAAGTGTCAAATGAACACGGACTTGAATGGAAGGGGTATAATGGCTAAATAGTTTTATGCTAATCTTAAGCTGTGATGCCTTTTCCTTGTCAACAGGAACCATTACTGTGCAATTAAGCAAATGTTTATGTGACATGTGGGTGTAGCAGAAAATGCTATGGAATAGCAGCTGGCAGTGTCTTAAATTTGCATATGCATTATCTGATTGCAGGAGTTGGAAAGGGAATGCGTCTGCCTTCAGAAATGAAACACAAAACTCAGAGAAGAAGTTGATTATTCGGGTGGAAATGATATCGAATTATGGCTGCATATTGTGTTAATATAAAGTTGGTTTGTTTGGTTTCAATAGATGCATGATGTCTGATTCTTTAAAAAAAAAATTAAATCGCTCGCTTTTGTGAATACTATTTTACTGTCATCATCGCCATCAATAAAAATTGAATCTAAGGAGTGTAGTTAGAAGTCGTTCGCGCTTCATAAGAAGCTCCTACTGGTTCAACGAGTAGTGAGGGTAATCCCCACATCTGTGTGGTACCACAATAGACCTATCATTGGTCTAAGTGTGTTGGCTTTAGCTAACAGCCACGTCTACCTAACCTAACCTAATCTAAGGAGTAAGCGTTTGAAACCTATGAACTTGAAAATAATTAGTATGAAATAGGGCACCAATTCGACCTAGGTATCAGAGATGCTACAAAAATGTTTGGCTCAATCGAACATAGTTTATGCTGTATGCGTATTGTACACCCCGTGAATAGAAGATCCGAACTACGTAGTCCAGACTACTACTTAACTTACTTACTTACCGGACTTCAAACCCGTGAAAAAAAACTCTGCCTGAGACGCTGCAGCCTTCCACCACCATTTGCGATCCCGGGAACGCTACTTTCAATTGTCCCGATCAAGCGCTCTGACCGCGGCGATGGCTGGATCTTCAAAACAGACGTTCGGTCTTCCTTGCCTTCTCGAACCTGGGGTCCTGGGAGTCGAAGATCCTCTTGACTAGAGGGTTATTGTATTGTCCATTCGCTCATTGTAATCAAGCCAATGCATTCGACCTAATTTATCTTTTTTAACCCACATCTTGGTACAGCTTATAGTGTGCGGCTGTATCTGTTCCTCATTCACCCTCCTCGCATACATGACCAAATATCCGACGCAGTATTTTTCTTTCAAAAGAACCCAATATAAGCTCCCCTTCCTTTCTTATCGTTCAACACTCGACTCCATAAAGCAGGACTGGCAGGGTTAAGGTTTTATAGACCATGCATTTATTCTTCGAATCAAGAGGTTTGAAACAATTTGGTTGCCAAGCAGTGCAATTCTCCGTCGGATTTCCACAAAGTTGAGCTAATATTTCCTCCTATGTAGTGAACTCCTGAAATACCTCGAAGTTATTACTGTAAACAGTGACGTTTTGTCGTAGACGGTGGACAGATGTATGTTTGGTTTCTGATAGCAAGTCTTATTTCTTTGTTCATAATAATGTTATGAATTTTATATATTTGGCACTTTATATTTCAGAGCTGTCAAAACACGCATAAGAATGTTCTCCTGTGTTCGATATGTCAATATCGATTCGAAGTGAAATATCATTCGAGCGAAACTCGCTTATGAAGAATTATCTCCATCACGAAATTAAGGATTGAAGAGTGCACAGTACAGGTCATGTGGTATTCCCTACGACGACCCTGCTTGTATATAGAGCCAAATCACTGATAGGGGCTTCAAAAGGGCACTATCAATACGGCAAAGAGAGATGGTGGTGGGCAGATGAAGATAAAGCTGTGATATATACGAAGAAAGCAGCATTCAAAGCTTAGTCAAAGTGCCCTCTAATAATGGCGATGAAAAAGATCTTCTCGAATTGGAATACGGAGTATCGCGGTGAGAACGAAAAACTAACTTTTAAATTCATTTTTTAATTGTTACTGAATATCAACTTACGTACTAGACAAAAATGATTAAATCTAACTTAAAATTAACAGGATACTTATTCTTATTTATTGGTCCTTATGCGGACGCCCTAAACTTAACTATATCTTATAATTATTGCCTTTCGGCCTAAAAACTATTTACAAACTAATCTTACATATATGTATTCGTCGAGAAAATCAATTAAAACTCGGTATCATTATTAAGATTTTATATTTTTTATATAAAACAAACTACGAACTACCTATTCTACTTACTTAAACTACCTAACATATTCTAGCTATAATTATGATTCTGAGCACTCGTTGCCTTGCGCAACAAGTGGTCAAAATCCCAATTGCTTTCCGAGCGCCTGGCAATCGTCAACGTGCACACGCGCTACCCTGAGCTAACTGAAGCCTTACAGCCTCAATCTTCTCCCGGAAGCACTACCACAAGTTGACAAGCCCGGCCTCTCCCAGAAACGCCCTAGCTAACTTAATCTAACTTATAAACTAAGAGGATGTTACCTAGAGTAACGCACCGTCTTGGGAGGGCATGTTGACCCCTCCCCCCTCAAAAAGCCACCAAAATTCGGCAAATTGTTTTTCTGTATCGAATTTATCCCTCTCCGCTATTGCGGTACTAAAACGGAGGAGCTCATGAGCATTGGCGACGTCCTCGCCGCGGATGAGCCGCTTATCTCTCGCGCTGCGAAAGCGGTGGTATAATACCGGGATACCATCCCTCGTCTGCACCAGCCCTTTTGCGTCAATATAGATAAATGCCTCTGGCGGGATAAAGCCAGACCGGAGCGTACTCTCTATGTACATTTCATTGGGGTAGTAAGCCCCAAACCTTTTCTCAGCGACTAAGCTTGGACAATTTTGTGGCCAAGATTTGGTTGCTGCAGCCATTAGCTACGAAACGAATGGAAATTGGAAGACCTTCATCGTGGCATCAGCTTATCTCCCCTATGATTCGGTAGTGCCTCCACCACCGAGGGCAATTGCTGAACTCATTGACTATTGCGACACCAGGAAGATGGGCCTAGTTATATGCTGTGATGCCAATGCTCAAAACACTGTTTGGGGCAGCAGCAAATGCAACATGCGAGGAAACCATCTCCTGGATTTCATTCTATCATCTGATCTTACTATCAACAATGTTGGCTCGCAACCAACTTTTGTGACGTCAAGAAGACAGGAAGTGATCGACCTAACTTTATCAAATAGATACTTTAAGGCGGTTACTAACTGGAGGGTCTCTTCGGAGGTGTCCCTCTCAGACCATAGATATATCGAATTCCAAATCGAATGCGAAGCCATAACTTTGCAGGAGAGGAGGAATCCGAGAAAAACCAACTGGATACGCTTCAGGGAGGAATTAGGGAAAACTCTCAAAACTCCAACCAAACTCAGGACGAGACAAAAGGTAGAGGAAGCTGTTCAAGACCTGAATAGTGCCATTACTAGCTGTTTTGAACTGACGTGCCCAGTAAGCAAACCCCCTGGCAGAACACCGGTTCCCTGGTGGAGCTCGGAACTGCAAAGAATTCGTAGAGAAGCTAGAAAGCTTCTAAATAGGTCACTTAAGACTGATTTGGAGACAGACTGGAATCTCTACCGATCGAAGCAGAAGGAATATAAGAGGCTAATTCGGGTATCCAAAAGTGCTTCTTATAAGAATTTCTGTGAAAAGATTGAAAAGCTGGGTGAAACTAGTAGGTTGGTTAAAGTTCTGAAAAAGGGCAAACCAGCCAAACTGGACTCACTTAGAAAACTTGATGGCACCTTCACTGAGACGAAAGCGGAAACTCTTAGTTATCTGCTGGAGTCTCACTTTCCGGGTAACCAGATTACAATTGGTTCACAACCAGCCCCGATTACCGAGACTATGAGTGAGCCAAGACAAACAACTCGGCGTAGCTGGTATATTGCGAAGGCCGTGGTGACGGACGAGGCCATTAAATACGCATTTGCGTCTTTTGACGGCTTCAAGTCGCCTGGTACGGACGGAATATACCCAGCCATGCTGCAACAATGTACAAACCAGTTGCTAACGACTATGAAGAAAATCTTCACCGGTGTCCTAGCACTGGCATACATTCCAACACCCTGGCGTACAGTTAGAGTGGCATTCATACCAAAAATTGGCAGAAGTGACTACTCGCTCGCCAAGAGCTTAAGACCAATCAGTCTGACTTCTTTCTTGCTGAAAAGCTTGGAAAGGCTGGTCGAGCTTCACGTGCGCAAAGGTGCTTTGCGATTGCACCCACTATCTCCGATGCAACATGCCTATCAACGCGGAAAATCCTGCGAGACTGCGCTCCAAAATCTAGTTGGTAGAATTGAAGGCGCGCTTGACAGAAAAGAATACGCGATGGGCATTTTCATCGATATTGAGGGTGCTTTTGACAATGCGACTTTTGATAGCATGTGCAGCTCCGCCAGACAACACGGAGTAGACGAACCATTGGTGTTGTGGATTAAAGCAATGCTAATGAATAGAACGTTGGTTGCGGATGCGGATTGTGGCCGCTATGTTATGGCGGGGGTAAACAGAGGCTGCCCGCAAGGCGGCGTCATGTCTCCACTGCTGTGGTGTATGCTGGTCGACTCTCTGTTGAACGCACTCAACAGTTCTAATATTTACGCTCAGGCGTACGCGGATGATGTTGCCGTGCTTTCTGTTGGATCATGCCTAGCGACTGTATGCGCCAAGGCGCAGGCGGCCCTTGACGTGATCGACGAATGGTGCACTAGGAATGGGCTCTCGGTCAATCCTCTTAAAACTGAGGTTGTTCTCTTTACGAGAAGGAGGAAGCTGGTCGGGTTGACTCAGCCAGTGCTAAAAGGCGTCACAATCCAACTCTCCAATGAAGCAAAGTATCTGGGAGTCATCCTGGATAGCAAACTTCTTTGGTCCAAACATGTTGAGCTGAAGACTGCCAAGGCGCTGTCTATTTTCTGGCAGTGCAAAGGCATTTTCGGCAAGACATGGGGCTTATCACCGAAAAGAGTCC
Source organism: Portevinia maculata (assembly GCA_949715645.1). NCBI lineage: Eukaryota > Metazoa > Arthropoda > Insecta > Diptera > Syrphidae > Portevinia > Portevinia maculata. The sequence continues at coordinate 1,939,308 of OX454525.1, read as the reverse complement.
TATGTATTTATACGGCTATGATAAGACCATTTATAGCATACGCATCGGTTGTTTGGTGGAATAAGCTTTCACGTAAATACGTCACTGCTGCTTTTGCCAAACTCCAAAGGCAGGTATGTCTCGGCTGCACGGGGGCCTTCCCCAGCACGCCTGGCTCCGGCCTAGATGCACTATTGAACCTTCCGCCCCTTGATGTTTACATCATGGGCTGTACAATCAAGGCTATCTCACGTCTTACAAGAGGTGGCTTTTGGTATAACTCGCACTGGAGTTTTGATGAACTTGCGCAACGGTTGTCCTTCGACTCCTGTCTTATGGATATGCCGTCTGATGCGATGACACCGGAACTTCGGCTAAAGCGCAAATACGAGGTCGACTTTCCTCGCGTCCAGGACTGGCTCTGGCCGGACTCTGAACCTGGAAGGGAATGCAGTCGAATCTTTACGGATGGCTCCAAAACCGATCAAGGATCTGGTGCTGGTGTCTTCGTGGAGAGCGATAGCGTTAGACTTTTCTTTCCGTTAGGCAAACATGCGTCAGTCTTCCAAACAGAGACTTATGCTATCCTAATGGCCATGGACTATGTTACGAGGAACAGGTGGAGGGGGCGAAGTATCTGCGTCTGTAGCGACAGTCAGGCTGCGCTTAAGGCCTTACTCAAACCCTTAACTACCTCCAAAATAGTACGTGAATGCAAGATATCTCTGAATTCGGTCGGAAGGCTGAATTCACTTAAACTTGTCTGGGTCCCGGGTCATAACGGGATCACGGGAAATGAGATCTCCGATGAACTTGCTAGACAAGGCTCAGAGGGGGACCTCTCAGGACCTGAACCAGCTATCTGTCTGCCTGCGTCCTCGGTCAGGGCTTCCATTGACGGTTGGGTTTCCTATGAACACAATCGCCGTTGGCATGACTCTCCAGGGTGCAGACAGACTAAGCAAATGCTCCCCGACGTCTGTGGGAAATCCGCGGCATTCTTGTTGTCTCTCAACAGAAAAGACTGCAGACAGACTACTGGCGTTCTTACGGGACACTACGCTTTTGCCAAACACCTTAAGGTGCTAGGCCTAAGCGACACCACCAACTGCGAAGCCTGTGGAGAAAGCGACGACACTGCGGAACATTTCGTCTGTGATTGTCCTGCTTTTGCTCGTATCAGGTGGCAGGTATTTGGTGCGGATATGGTGAGTGCTGTAAACCTAAGCTCCTTATCATTGAAGCGCCTTCTCGTTTTTCTTAGAAAAACGAGTAAATTCCCACAGTAAAATGTGGTGTGTCTGCCTGGCAGTACAATGGACCAGTATTGAGTCTGAGTGCTCCAGTGCAGAAAGTTTCACACATCCCGACAAAAAAAAAAAGCCCCAAATATCAGACTATTGTCGCTGGCCATCGCCCTTGCAACGTGCCTTCGAGTCACCTTAATGAGGAAATTGTCAATCCTATTCAACTGAGCCCCATCGTATAGGACCTTGTTGGGATAGTATTTAATATAATTGGATTCAGGCGTTCGGAACAACCGGAGACAAGTCCTAAGACATTGTCTCTCCAAAACCCGAATCTTTTCCATATAGCTGGGCGCTATATTGAACCACAATGGACAACCATAAGCGATAATTGGCCTTATAAGGGCCACGTAGCAAATGACCTTCACTTTGGAGTCAAGTTGACTGCTATGAAACAGTCTCCTTGTCAAAGCATAAGCCTTCTTGGCCCCAGCAAGACAAGCAACTATATGTCTATCGAAATATAGATACTGGTCAAGCCAGATACCTAGATATCTAACTACGCTTCTCACCGCCAATGGCTGCCCATTTTGTCCAATAATGGCCAATTTTTTCCAGTTTTTTCTGGTATCCCTAGAGGCCCCAGCCAATGGAGTTCTGAACAAGATTGTTTCCGTCTTCTGAAAGTTGATTTTCAACTTCCAGTCGTCGCAATATCGCTTAATTTGATCGAAGCCACGCTGCAAAAGGATATTAATGACCTCGATTTTAGGACCTGATCTGTATGCCACCAAATCATCGGCATACGCTATAGCATGTCTGAGTGAACCTACCAGATCACTCGTGTAAATGTTAAACAGGATCGGAGAATTGACCGCCCCCTGCTGTAAACCGTTTTTAATTTCAAAGACTCTGCTCGAAGTCACATTGCCACATTTGACAACGAACTTCTTTCCCATAAGCATATTATAAATTACATATAGCAAAGGTTTGTGCATCCCTCGCCTGGTCAACTTGTAGAAAAGTCCCTCTAACCATACGGTGTCGAAAGCCTTCTCAAAATCAACCAGACAAGCACCCGTGCATTGGTTCTTGCATTTATTCCACTGAATGTCGGAAACCAGTTTCGACGCGGCATGAATAGTGTCATGCCTCGCCCTGAAACCAAACTGGTTGTCCGGAATTATGTTATTGTCCTCGACCCACTTTAACAGGGCTCTATTGACAACCTTTTCAAAGACCTTGCTAATATTCGGAAGCAAGCTAATTGACCGTAGATTGGCAGGGTTCGTCCTATCTTTACCTTTTTTCGGGATAGGGTGTACCACAGCTACCTTCCAATGCGCCGGATAATGTGCATTATTCAGCGCATTGTTAAACAACGTGGTGAAAATATCTACAGCCTCCAGAGGCAGGTGTCTCAATACGACGTTTGGGACACCATCCATCCCCGCCGACTTTTTATTCTTTAGCGACTCGAAGATGCACAGAAGATCATCCTTCGACACGAACAAGTGCGATGCATCTCGGCCATTGGCGACAACTGCATTAGCATGGTTTTCATCAGTGAACACGGTGAATCCGTTATTCTCAGATCGCCAATTCTCAAGTTCGGTGCGCAGATAGAAGTGGCTCACTAGAGCTCTATTCTCAATGTCGTGGTTACGGCGAACAGGATTGTTCACCGTATACACGGCCTCGAAACAAGCGCCCAGCAAATCCACTTTCTCCTGTGGGTCCTCGACCACGAAAAAATCGTCGTTTGAAGCGACACTTTCTGGACTTATTCCAGCAGTCAGTACTGTCTGTCTGTTCTCTGCTGTCTGGGAGATTCGAACACAAGGAATATCATTGTGATCTTTCCTCCTGAACAACTTATTTATCTGTAAGTCGGACGCCTACCTTACTAAGCCAACCTTGGACTTAAAAACACTTGGCTAAATCGCTTTTATAATCGATACACTTTTCTTTTTTCCCGCTGAACACTAACTAGCCGACCTATCTCGATGAGAGCTGCGGAACGACTGAACGAAAAACTAAATGCGTGACTGTGTGTACGCTAAATGAAACTGCAACTTAAACAAGGAGCAGCTGTTTATAGCCGCAAAATTTAACCACACAGCAGATGTTATCCAAAAGATAATTTCGGGTGGAGGTTTGACACTGCCTAATTGACCGGTAGTCAAATGAGGGAGCAATATCTGTATAAAAACATAAGGAAAGGCTACATTTCGCTTGGGCGAACTATTGGATAGCCTTTTCCTATTCCTCTCGCTCAAAAAGTAGGCGCAGCAAGAGACTTAGTATGGACGAATAGCTAAAAAGGATATTGGCTACATATATTTTGTTACTTATAGCTGTTTTTCTACGTTTTTCAAAGTTTCTATCGAAAAACTATGTTTATGTAAAAAAACAAAACCAAAAAATGGGGGTGTCAAAAAACTTACAAAGCAAAAATTTACAGTTTAACCCTTGCTCCCAATTTCCAGCAGTTGGCCTTATTTCAATCGTTTTAAGTGAGTTAATTTTTTTTAATAGAGCAAAGAAAAATGGAGACAAAAAAAAATAAAAAATTGATGAGTAAAGCGAGTTTTTACAATTTTAATGATTTGCAACATAAAGGGGTTACAATTTTGAAGTGATTTGGAACACAAAAAGATAACAATTTTATATGATTTGGAACATAAAAGCAAAAATAGGCATAAAACGAGGTTTTTCAAAAGTTATTACGATATATTAGAGCATGTTTGCAGTAACTATACAGGGTAGTCCAACCTCGAGCACCATTTAATATTTCGTAAAGACAATTAACGGACAAAAAACTTTCTTAAAAATACAGTCGTCAAATCTCTTGTAAGATAGGGCAAACTGCAATAAAATGGTAAATATCGTCTAACTCTCTTCTGTTGCACAGATAACAAATTTGTTGAAGATCGACTCTATGAGGGATGAAATTTAGGTTAAGGATTTCGATTCTCGCCTTAATACCATGTTTATTTTGTATGCTGAATTCTTTACATTAAAGTAGCTGTCTTCAGTAAGTATTCGATGATTAAGATTTCGGTAGATAGTTCTGGAAGTTGACGATAATGCCCTGGTTAAGTGTTCGTTGAAGATCTGGTCATCTATTTTCGAAATAATTGTCGCAAATATATCAGGCCGCTCATTAACATTGCTTTCTGTTAACGACAGTGAGAGGTCGTGGGATAAGGCTAGCTGGTTCCATTCTCTGAAAGGTGAAGCATTGGTTCGTAGTAATCTTGCCATTATCACTCTGTGGAGATTTGCGACACTTCTACTCATCACTCTAAAACAATAGTCAGAATTTGCTTTTAGATTCCTTATGTAGATTGGTGGTAGACCATACTCTACGTGTATTGCATAAGTCGGTGTGGAATTCGGCAATCTAAAAATGCGTTTGAAGAAAGTTCTCTGAACCGCCTCAAATTCTCCAAAGGCCTGTGTACCATAGCACATACAGGTGTTGACTGTTGCATTGAACACTTTGAATTTGGATGAATGGTCAATATTCTGTTTAGCGAAAAATTTTGGCCACATCAAATTAAGCGCCAACTTAGCCTCTCCGCTTTTTGCTTTACCATGCTTTGAAAGATTTAGATTATACGTGAATAATACTCCCAAATACTTAAATTCCAGCACTGTATCAATTCCTTGTAGTTCTCAGGTTGATTAGGATCTCCTTTTTTAAAAATCACAATTATGAGAGCTTTTGGGAAGCTTACAGGAACACATGCATTCTCGTAAAGGAGGTTAAAATAGTCCAGCATATAGCTTTTTAGAAAGTCATTACTATATTTGGAAAATTCAACTGGTATTCCATCACTTCCGGGGCCTTGTTGTTTTTCATTTGCGAGAGAGTATTTTCCAATTCATTTCGAGAAATAGGTGCATCTAGCTCGAGAACGCACGTGTTTGGTAATGCGAAGCTGAAAGAATGAAGATTCTCCTCAGCCGACAATAAAGTTTTAAAATGTGCAGCTAGAGTCTGAGCGCCGAGAGCAATCTTCATACTGCGTTGACATCCACTTACTTGACGGACGTTGTACCAGAATTCTTTGGAATTTTTACTGAGTTGGACCTGTTGTGCAAGCTTTTTGTGGTAAACGTTTTTTTTTTGTATTACAAATTTGTTTGAGCTCCTTATACTTGCGGGCCAAGTACATATTTTTAAAGTTGGGTGAATTTGTCGCTCTAAAGAGCTTCAAAAATGTAAACGAAAGTTTTCGTAATTTATAGCAATCCTTGTCAAACCATTTGGATTTTGGCGTAAAAGTGGTATAAGAGTTATTCGACAACGCTGCCGATGCATAAATTAAGCTCGTTATATTTCCTTCTATTTCGTCAATCGAAACTGATGGCAAGTGAGGCAAAATATTAGAGTTAACATCTAAGAGGAGTATGTAGCGATCAGCTTTGCTTTTAAGTTTTCTAAAATTGTCTGAAGTTCTTTGCTGCACTTGATCGCCAAAGTCTGCTGTGAGCTGAGAAGTTGGCCGTAAGCACCTTAAAATCCTTTACTACATGCCACCATTCACCAGATATTGCGCAATAGTCTATAACCGTCTCGCCTTGATCGCTTATAAATATAAGTTCTCCATATTCGTCTCCTTTGGCTACATCATTCAACAGAGACAGCCCAAAATGCTCGAAAAACCCCAATATTAACCTACCGTTGCCGTTGCGCGTTTCACCTTTAGAGTTTCTATAGGTCGCGAAATTTAGTTGATTGTGCAAAAAATGAACAGAAGGATTTTGATATTCACCAATTCGAGCATTGAGATCACCAATTACCATTGTATTTTCCAAGCGAGAGTTGTACATAAAGTTGCATAAATTATCGAAATCGAAATGCCAATTATTGCAATTAAGATAAACCGGGATAATATGAAAATTCACATTGTTACTTAAGATATGAATGATAATTCTACCTTCGATATTTCTGAGTTCTACAAAGTGAGAAATTTTAATAATAATGTATAAATGTTAAAATGTAATCTTTGAAATATTTTATGTACTCATTTTCAACCTTGGATGTCTAACAATTTGTTGCTAGATATAATTATGATATTAATTACATTTAAAATAAAATAAAAACAATGTATATATTCGTGGAGTATATATTAAAGTTTGCGCGGAAGTAGACGCAGAGGTTCCTTTTTGCAAAAAGGGATTTTATATCGATAAGTTTAAAGCGAAAGGAAACTTAACGAACTATTTTCAAAACATGCAGCTTTTGATGCGAGATCAAGTATCATAATAAACAAGGATAGTGAAAACTAAGAAATGGCAAATATTTTTAATGATTTTAATTTTCTTTACCTAATTTCCTACTTAATCACTTTCAAGCATGGGTCTTAACTAAACACCATTCATTTTTTGAACAAAAACACTGTTCTCCCTGAATAGCATTTTCTTAGTACCTATCCCATCTTTCAAGATGTATGAGGTTGTAAGCTGTATGCTTAGTGATGAAATATACCTAGCAACTCTGGCTCGATTACGCGATATAGCTTTTCGAATTCTTCAGTTAAAAAAGGTGATACTAAGAAAGTAAACAATTCTTCGCCAATATCCCCCCTTCCTGTATTTCTTAAGGTCTTCGAAAACGTAATGAGAATTACAATTTAAAATTTTCTGGAAGTATAAGTGTTAAATAATAAGTTTTAAAAGCTGGTAATTCGGTGGAAGAACTCTTAATTTTTGTGGCTTGATATATGTAAACAAGAGTGTAATCAAGGGTGTGAAGAAAAATTATCTTTCTACTGCACTCTGTACTGATATTACCAAAGCCGTTGACACAGTGGACCATGATCTTTTAAGGGCCAAACTGGACAAAGCCGAACCTTAGAGGATTTATGCTTAAATGTGTTGGTTCATATCTTGAAGACAGGTTAGGTTACCCTAACAGGGGTATGCAGTTCACATACAGCACTATGCACCAGAAGGGCTCATCGCGGTCCCTAAGGAACCAATTGCAACCAAAACTTCAAAAGGATAAAAACCTAAACACTTTGCCTAAACAAAACATCCAATCTTCCTGCAGAATTTTTCAAAGCTTCCTGTGGCCTGTGCCGCTCAGCTCCCCTAATTACTCGAAGAAGTATTATCCTAGAAACCTCCTATGATTTCGTGCTATAATCACACACTCACCCACTATGTGCGTTATGTCTTCCTCGGCTTGAAGATCCCCACAGAAACGTGCTTCCTTAGGAGACAGTGCCTCGACATTACTCCCAACTACTGTTCTAAGCTTTTCCTTGCTCAATTTGAAAATCTCCTTAAAACTTTCCAAAGTGCTCTAGACAGCCTATACCCCTCTAAATGTTGCCATCTAAGGTCAGCCATTTTTAGAATTTTCTAATTGATTATTCCTATGATAGCACCAATGGGTGGTTTAATGTCCACACCTCCATTATTCTCCAGTTCCCCTCCCTTTCTCGCTAGCTCATCGGCTTGCTTATTCCCCTCTATACTGCTATGTCCCGGTACCTAGCACAGTCTTACTCGGTTCTGTCTGCATACTGCTTTTTGCGTTGTGCGACAGTTTCTGACTTTCTCAGAATTGATGTTAATATATTCTTGTGCTTTAAGTGTCCCCTGACTGTCGTTGTAGATAGCGATATCCCTTCGGGACATTAATCCCATCTGCACTGTATCTGCCGCCCGTAGAACAGCCAAAACTTCCGAATGTAAGACACTGCTTGTGTCCGGGAGTCGTAAAGACTCTGTCAGGTCTGGATAAACAGAAAAGATGCCAGAACCCGTTCCCTCTCCTGTCTTAAAGCCATCAGTGTAGATAGCAACTTCATTTGCTGCTGTGACTGCATCTCTTTGCCACTCTTCCCTTCCTGGGTATGATACCTCATAAGTGATGTCAAGTCGACCAAGAGGGAAATTTCATCTGTCCGTATAGGATTTCCTTGTAGCACATCAGCTAAGATCGTGCGGTGCCCAAAACTGCATTCCTTAAACTGGCCCAAATTTGTGAGCCGCAAAGCCTATCGGGATAAAGTGCGCAGAAAGGTGTTCAGCGCTTCCGTGGGAATAGTACGGAGTGCACCTTTGCCGTTGTCTGCACAGTTGCTCGTATTCCAATTATGGCTCTTTTGTTAGTTGTCTTCCACCACACAAGTGAGATATGTAAGTATGGGTATAACCACTACTGTATATATCCAGTGTACTTTGGCGATGTCATTGACTTAAAGAGCTGTTATCGTGTCTTATCGTGATACAGCCGATGAAGCTCTTCGACGTAACTAGGGTAGGCAGTACCTGCACTTCAGCTGCAAGTGGGTTCATATCAGAACCGCATCTGGAGAGCATATCTGCTGCCTCGTTCCCTGTCACAAAAACTTGTCCAGAAACCCACCAGAGATAGCTATTGCTCTATTTGAAAGGATACACTCCTTGACGCATACTGCGTTTATGAATTGGGAGTCGATCGCTTTAGGAGCTGCCAGTGTTCCGTTTGCAGTGAAGTTTGAATTTGAAAACCACGCTCAGCTACTTGACCTCGTTTGAGAGATTTAGGCGAACACTTTTCAATTTCTATTTCGTTTCGTGTGTTTCTTAGTAAACAGGATGAGCTGGGTTTGACCGCAAGTCCGTTGCCATCCGTCTATCTTGATAGTTTTGATAGCGCCGATTATCTGATTTAGATGTTCCACAGCAGAGGAGAGAGCACCCCCCCCCCCCCCCCCCCCCTCCCAAAAATATCTGAATCGTAAGGACATATTATTCTGAGAATATATAGTTTTACCAATTGTGCCGACGCCGCTGATTCCTCACTTTACCCACAACTGTCGACTCCGTATTCTCTACAGTTGAGTTCAACAAGCAAGTTCGAGGTATTCCCGAAGTTCCTGCTGGTGGTTGAAGAGTTGAAGAAAACGAGATGTCATCCTGAGCGTGGGGGCTGACTAACCTATATGGGATTTTTTTATTTTTCTGTAATTGATACAGTTCCCTTATAATTGTACCACAGCGCAGGTATTTTTTGTTGCTGCGAGCAGCACCCAGCAAATGATTCATTGCCTGTTTTTAGGTGCTGCATACTACTTGAAAGAATAGGAGGATAGGAAAGAAGTTTTTGGTGCGATAGAGTTTTTTTCTCCACTGGTGGCGCCTTAATTGCTTAAAGGGGATTTTGAATTGTTGTGTGTATTCAAATTTACAAAGCATGGCCCTGGTCGGGTTGTGAACACACGACCTGCCAAACACTTTGTGAATACACTACAATCGCACCATTGCCACCCGCAAATGTTAAAGATAATGATGTTGCTCCGAGCAAATATTGCTTATTATGGCGGAACAGCTGCTTGCTCTATGACCTTTGTTCAGACCGATACCGATCGTAAACCCGAAAGTTTTTATATTTATTACAATCCACAATGATATGATTCGACATTTTGCAAAAGTAAGATTTTGTTTTTGTCATAGATAGCGAAAGAAATGACAACCTCTGGTAGCAGGATTTAAAATGGTGATCTGACTTCCCCCTCCTTGAAAAAGTTTAGCCCTTCTTACTTTAAAATAACTGACAACGCTTATTGAGAGACTCTGGGCAACATTCGTAACTCGGCAATGTTGAATAGTCTAGAGACTTATTCCATTTGTTGTGCGTTTCTGCATCTACTTTGGACATGACTTAATGAATCAAAATTGTGTGTGTCTCTTCATAACTATCCAGCGAGTTGAGGGATTCCAAACGAGCAGAATCATCGTTTAATATATCTCTTAATTGTGAAATTTCGAAAATTCTATGTTAACTGGTGAAACAAGATGATGCGATGCTGATATGGTGAATCATCAACATAATGGCTAAACTATGCGGCGAAAAAGGTTAAATTCCAATAACCCGCAAAGAGGACACCTAAACACTGTTTCATTCGAAAAAGTTACTTGACAAAGGCATCTGCCAGACAATTTAAATAAAAATCAAATGCCGTGCGTTAGTCTCGCAAAAGCTCGTATACATAAAACTGATTGTTTGTGTGCTCGTCTTCTATTCGTTCGCGCATCGTTCATCCAATTGAGTTAAAACTTGTTAAAACTTGTCCTTTTGTTCGTCTTCTATGCGCTCACGCATCGTTAATCTGATTAAGTTCAAAATTTGTACAGCTATTTTAGGCTCTTAGGTGAAAGTTTCTGACATAGTACCATCAAAAAGAGTTAAACTATGCGACGAAAAAGGTGAAATCCCTTTAATCCGAAGCGGGCCCCCAAACACTGTTTGATGCGAAAAAGTAACCTGACAGAGACGCCTGCCAGAAAACTAGCACCTACCCTTAACAGAGCAAGGGAGTTGCTTGAGTGGGCGAAATCATGCTTAGCGTAAAATTGTTTTAAACACCAAACCGATTGAACTCGGATTTTTAAGGAAATCTTCGGTATTGTTCCTTCGAATTTGGGCCAAAATCGGGTAAGCTGTTTGGCTTGCAGTTTTCTTTGTTACTATAGTAACATGTTTGTTTTTTTATTAGGCACAGCAACGCACGCCGTGTGCTCGCTTGATAATGATATAATTCAAATAATAATCGTCATTTGAAAATGTTGACTACAACACTTAAAAAATGTTTAATGCGGTGGTGGTTCTGCTTAGTACAATATAGTGTCTTGGTTGATTCTTTGACGTCCTACTTTATTGTCTTCTTGTTCACCTTGGCGACATTACTGAAAAAAATCCCACATTCACTTCTCGGTCGAACGCAAAAAGCATCAACAAACACCAAAAGATTTATGCCAAAGCGAACTGCTGGAAACAGTTTGCTGCAAGGACAAAACGGATCCGTTGCTTGTTACAACATAACAATACATGCTGCTATAGGTACTACCGCGGGGATGCCGAAAACCTTGATTTCAATTTTCATAAAAGCAGAGCAGTATACAGCTCATGATATAATGTCAGCTTCATATTAAGCTGATAAGTCATAAATTTGACAACAGAACCATGACAACTACGTCCCTGGCCTGTGCTTTGCGAGTCTGTTACACCGACAGTTTATAATGCGTAAAACCCACATGTCGCAGTAAAGAGCCATCTCTATGCTACGTTCATTTCCTCGGAAGAAGAAACCCACGTTTTTTTTGTTCACGCTCCAAGGGCATTCATCCTTATTTCTTGCTTCACCAATGCGACTTCGTGTTCGTTGTCGCGGTTTTAATAGCGTGGCTGGAAGATAAGGAGAAAATAATGGTGAAATATTACACATGACGTTTTGACATTGCACAAATGATATATGAAATGATAATCTATTCGAGGGTGGTATCACATACCCCTTAGGACCGAAGTGTCCTCCTTCCAAAGCCGTCTTTTTCTGAAACCCATTAAGCAGTGATGTCGAAGGAATAAACCAACCTTGTGCGTGCTATATGGTGTGTTTAGTGTCTTTCTCACTACTCGACTAATTCGCAATGTATTGATCACGTCGCCGTTAGTGGTTGGCAAATATCAGTAATTGATTACCGAATTATTATCTTTGAAGTTTCAGATCACGTATATATGAGGCACAAGGCCAAAAAGTAGGTGATAAACCTGTGAATCTCTATTGAGATACTCATAAATAAAATATTGTTTTTTTTTCATCTCAGTTCCTTACGTGGGGCGATTTATTTGTGGGGTTCGTGGTGTTTTCGGAGCAGGTAACTTCCATGGAATAATTTAATAAGGAAAGCACTGCGTCTTGGAAGTCGTTGTATTCCCTAGAGTGGGGGTTTTTCCTAACCCGAAAACAAGGCAAAAATTATTTTTTGATTATTTATCAAGTAGTGTGCGAAGAAAACAAAAGAAAACGAGTATTGTAGTTTTCGGGTAAATATTTTGGTGTGTGTATCTTGGGCAGACTGTTATTGGTTAGCGTGTACACGTTGGTGGTGCCGCTGCCTCTGCCATGTCTCGAAATGATAAACCTTGTCTCCCCGAGCGTATTATCTAGCCAACTGAATTGGGAGTTGCAAATGTTTGAAAACCAGTCGGATGCTTACGTTCGCCCGGAAATGGCAAACAATACAATACAATGATACCATAGCTTTGAATGCAGTTCTGTGAATAATTCAAAAGTTTTACGAGGGAAGTAGAATGTTCGATACATGTGCGTGCCACCGATACAAAGTTCTTTTGCTTGCGTTATCAAGCGGGAAGATATGTTGGAATGCATTGTTTAGTAGTGTTCTGAAAACTGATCTGAAAAGTTTTGCCACAGTTAACAACAATAACATCGGAGAATTCCATCAGTTGAAGTCCTGCTCCTCTTCATTTGGTATTTAATACAAGCATAGATTTTGGTTTGTACAGGGAAGGGCTACGAATTTTTAGGGCAACTTAGGAGGGAAATCATATCCAGGCATTTTTTACATTCATGTGAGCCTAACTGCATGGAGCAGCAACGAGCTTGAAGAAATTAGTGGACACTTGGGTGTTCAAAAACGAAATAGTGAAACACCGGTAACCGGGCTTTCATGAACGTAAAGCTATCAAGAAGTACCACTACAGAAAGGAACAGGATAAGAACGGAACCGGTTTCATCCTTGCGGCAGAGTAACTTGGTAACGTTTTGGTCATTTTAAATTCCAGCGAGCGTTTGATGTCTCACAAACTGCTAATTCAAGGTGAGGTGTGAGATTAGTACATATGCTCGCCAAATCGGATGCCAACTGAGTGATAAAGATGCATTCTCGCTGGAAATTAGGAGCTTCATCAAGACCATCACAAAGAAAGAACTTATGTTTGTTGGCGGAGTTTTGAATGTACATATCGGAAAGTCAAATGAAGACTTTGAAGGTTGCGATAGAGGACTGGCGTACGTCTAAATTTGAAACATGATCTTGGGTATCAGCCAGCAGCACCCTATTATCCTGACATTAATATATATGGAAAAACCGAGGAACACAAGTAAAAAAAAAGTGCTGTCTGCGAAAATCAAATGGTACAATCTGAGCAAAGTGCCTATATGAAAAACTATCTCAATTAAATTATCAACGAAGTTGAAGATGTAGAGTTCAGAGCACAAGACATGCAGAATTCTCTACGGCGATCATTATAGGTAGGTTGACATGATTGGAGATCACCGGTGTCGCTAAAGCAAGCTTCAACAAGAAATAATAGGAGCATGTACGTGTCGAACTCGTTTAAACTAAAGCACCGGGGATAGCAAAATAATGCTCCGGGAATAGCAAAATAATGCTTAAGCTTAGGTGAAACCTAACAGTCGCGAGATGGAACGTTCGAAGTATGAGTAGTCGTAGCTGAGAGCTTGAAGAGATGATACTTAGAAGGCGAGCTGACATCTTATGTGTGCAAGAAGCAAAACAGTGCAGCAGCGGGGGGGGGGGGGGGGTAGGGTGCTTCAAAAGACAATATCAACACGGCAAAGACACATGGCGGTGGACAGATGAAGCTAAAGTAGTAATAAGTGACAAGAAAGCGGCATTCAAGTGCTCCACTAAAAATGGAGATACAAAAGCTCGCCTTGAATTATAATACAGACTTTGCAAGAGGCTCTGGAAGAGAGAGTGCGCCCAAATGCAAGAAAAGTGTGAAGAGGGCCTGTATCGGGAGTTAGAAGAAATTTCTTCTTCGTCTGCTGATAGAAATCAGGCTATCTACGAACAACGACAAACAAGCTTGAGCAGGGGCACAACTATTTCCGAAAAAGCCGCTCAGGAAAAGAGAAACGTCCAGGAAATCCATTCACCAAAGGTCATCAATAATACTCAAAGGGCTGCTTCTTGTGGATGACGAAAAAATATTACACAGGTGGCAACAGAATTGTGAACGACTTCTAAACGAACAATTTCCTTTTATATATTTTCCGAGAGCCGTTCTTAACAATGAAGAAGTTCCCGACATAACTATCGAAGAAGTTAGGAAGGCGGTCTAAGACTAAAAAATTAAAAGCAGTTGGACCGAACGAGATACCCTTTAAGTTCTGGAAAAAGATCGAAGTCATCGGGTTCAAATGGCACATGATTCTCATCTCCAAACTGATAAGAGGCGATCCAATGCCTAATCATTGGAGGAAAGTATCCTCATCCTTCGAACAAAGGAAGAATAGATACGCGAGGCTGTGCTAATAACCGTTCAATCAAGCTGATGTCACACACCATGAAGATTGTTGAGCGGGTATAGCCGAATGCGAAAAATGATACGGCTATCTGAAGACCAGTGTGGAATTGTCGAAAAACATCTTGATTCCTTAAAGGATCTATGTGACTATTGATTTAATTAAATGATTTAAGAAATCTTCTAATTGAATAGTTTGTTTGGTTCATGCCCAATTAGGTAAAACATGTTACGATCCTGTCAGGAGCTAAAATCAGTATAAATTGGAAGTTGAAATACATGACTTGTAATGCGGGTACATGCCTTCTTGATTTGAGCGTCAAAATGCCTAATAACTGTCATCTAGCCTTTATATGAACGCTCAAATTCCAACGCATTCGAAAAAAATATATATTTTGTGTAATAAGCATTTGATTAACCTCAGTGACGAAGTCATTGGCGTACGCTCTGAATAGAGATACTTTACTATTTTTGCCAATGTATTTCATACATCGGCGTTCCTACATTAGAAACAAAATATATATTCATTGAAGTTCAATTAGCTTGAGTATTATTTTTCTTAAACTATCTTACAAGCTTTCTGCCTCAGAGAACCTTGGTTGAAAGAATGCCTGGAGAAGAATTGTTTAAAAAAGTGAAGAAGGTACATGAGAAAAAACAGGAGCAGATTTAAAAATAAAGCATATGGTACCATCAGCCATTTTTGCCTTTCAATAAGGAATATAATACATTTTTTTAAACCTAAGGCATAACAACAACCACAACAACAGAGTAAAAAAAAGTTCAGACAATAAAATGGAGATGTAAGTACTTATATTTAAAAATATAACGGCCATTTGTTAAACTTCTTTTTATTGTGGTCAAGGTGAGCTAATTTTGAAATTCGCTGAAAAAGCATTTTTATTTCAGTTTGCCAATTTGTCTTTTTCAGGCATTTAGGAAACCAATGCGAAAATTGAAGCGGGAGTGCTATCAATTGACACCCAGTGCTTTCGTTTTTCAATTTCAAAGAGGAGCATATTTGAAGAATTTGTTTGTACTTGTTTACTTTCGCGTATCAATTGGTAAACACTGTAGTGTAACATGTTAAAAATAAATACCAAATGGAATCATATACAAAATCTCCTAAATAAAAACACATTATATGTGCCTACGTTTAAATATAACAATATTGCATATAAACTCGTGCAACATATAAAAATATTTAAAAACTTGCGTCTAATAATTTGGCAAGGGACTTGCAACGTTTTCCGGTGTGTCCTATTAGCCGGGGTATGTCTCATTACTGAGACATAAGTGAGGTAAGGTGTGATCCTCGACACGATAAGCAGCAGCTGGCACGCTTGCGGTTGCACTGCATTCACTCGACGGTGGGGTGGGTCTTTGCTGCTCATTGGCTACCCGGACTATACAAAAATTATCGTGCCAAAAGAAGGTGAAACTAAAGAAAATAAGAAGCAGAAAGAAGGATAAAGATAGATAAGGATGTCCTCGCACTCGGGAGGATACGAGTACACGCACACTTAATCCTTGAATCCATGTCAACATGTCAGATTTGGTTCTACTCGATAAGCACAGATGTTTTACTAGTGCTGCTGACCGTGGCATCTGGATAATTAAAATTTAAATATGGAATACAGATTTATATGAAGATTTCCCTTATCAGCATAGGGATAGTTGTTGTTACACTACCTTGAGGACCTCCTCAAACGCCATTGGATTTGTCCCTTGCATTATAGTAGTACACTTCAGAAGATCACCTCAACAAAAAAAAATTCTTCAAATTACCACATGGTAAATCGTTTAATTTCAAAATGCACAATATTTTAGGGGTTAAATTTGGGATTCCCATTAATGGTATAAGAATATGGGTTATTTAACTTTAATTTCATATTATTCTTAATTTAAGTGTATAGAGACGTAGTATCTAAATATATTAAAAGTAGGTAGGTATTTCTTAAACCACAAAAAAAAAATGGTAACTTTGCAACTTCACTCTAATTTGCTTGGGCATAAAAACAAAAGAAGTACTAAATATGGAATTGGCAGCAGATGAATATAGTTAAAAATAATAATTTACAGTTGAATTCAAGAAAAAACGAAATTGATAGCCAAGAAATAAAGATGTTTCAACAAAAGAATATTATATTTACTCACTCTGAATATATCGATGCGAAGAAATTTGTGCACAAAGTTCCGCCATGATGAGTCTTCTGTGACCATGATGTGTTAAATGTTATATGTACTTGATTTCTTAGGCTTTCATCACATAATAAAAACTAAACTTAAGCCCAAACAAAATTTTAGGTTATCAAATATACTCCGGAAATAGGTAAAAATTATGGCATGTATCTTTGATGTTAATTTATCTTTAAGCAGGATAATTTTAGATTAGGGATATGACATATGAGTGAAAATTTTGTCTCGAAATAATTAAGATAATTTTGTAGGTAGGTGGGTATCGAATCAGACCTTAATATTTTACTTCCTTTTTGTTGTGTTTTTTTTTTTTTTTTTTATGAATTTTTGATGATGAAAATAGGGTGATGTCTAAACGGAGAGTTAGTTTCAAAAGCACGACACAGCAAAACTCTGTAACCACTACACTTTATCAAATAAATAAGTACATTAATATATGTATAAGGGCATCTGGTGATTGCGGGGCTTTACTGTCAGCTGGGGTGTACGGGATATTAAATGTTGTGTGCCATCATACGGTTTATCGTAGAGACCAAAAAAAAAATGCGAGCGGATGGTGGTGTAGCGATAATGTGTCGACTCGCCAAGCACCGGTTGATTTCACCTGTATTTTCTTGGAGGCACTATCAACAGTCAAACCATCCGCAGATTTTCTGTGAACGAAATAGGTAGGAATTGGTATTAGGCTGAAACGTGGTATGACAAAAAAAAGGAAAAATTACGGTACCTGTTTTTTTATACCCTATTCTAGGGGTATATTAATTTTGACGCATAGTTTGTAACATACCTTAATATTGCCCGTAGACCCCTAAAAGTTACTATATTTATGATCAGCATCGATAGTAATGTCGATCTAGCCATGTCCGTCCGTCCGTCCGTCGGCAAAAATTAGGCCTTTAAACTGGACCTAGAGAGCTGAAATTTTAACCATATACTCTCTAGGGTCCCGAAATAATCAAGTTTACGAATTTTTGAAATCCGCCCACAGACACGCCCACAAACTCAAATAAACAAAATTTTGGAAAAAATCGAATTTTGAGCTAGGAAGCTGAAATTTTTTATATATGATCTTTGACTCCTAAAACTGCTCGGGATATAAAATTTTCAAAATCCGCCCTCTGCCACGCCCACAAAAAAATAAAACAATTTTATTGAAAAACCAAAATTTGAGCTAGGGAGCTGAAATTTTTAATATATACTCTCTAGGGGCCCTTTAAGCTCATGTATAAATATTTTCAAAATCCGCCCACTGACACGCCCACAAATAAATAAAACAATTTTTTGAAAATCCAAAGTTTGAGCTAGGGAGCTGAAATTTATAATATATACTCTCTAGGGGCCCTTTATGCTCATGTGTTGATTTTTTTTTAAATCCGCCTACTGACACGCCCACAATTAAATAAAACAATTTTATTGAAACACCCAAGTTTGAGCTAGGGAGCGTTTTTTTTGATAAAATCCTTTAAATGTTATATAACAAAATATGTAGAGCGTTCTTAACAATTTAACCATACTTAGAATTTTGTCACGCCCACTTATGAGGGATAGGAGTAAGAATATGGTATCCAACAGTTCGCCCAAGCGGACTGTAGCCCGTCCCTATGTTTTTTTTTGTTTTTATTTCGCACAATGCGTGGCAGATTTAAATTTATCCCACGTTCTCAATATTTTTTTCGGCAAACGTTTTATTTCGCCTTATACTGTAGTCTATTATTTCCAACTACAATCCTATAAATTCAGGGTTAGAAGTTGTCGCGACGGACAAGAAAAAAATGTACTTCTTGTGCTGTTCAGCGTCGGCTTAGGTTGTTGGCGTGTGACTCCTTAAACGACAGCGAGACGAATGCAAAAGAGAGTGTGAGCTTACTCGTGCTTGCATAAGTAGGCTTCTCACGTCGTCTTGAAATGAAAATTCGGCAACTTAGAAATTAAAGATGGAAGACGGATGACCGAATTTGTCTAGAAGCTTTGTTTGTTTGAACAAACTTAGTTCCCACACTGAGGGTAAGGTAGGTTGTTTCCATGCCGAAAAGTAAGGCTAAGCAAAAAGTCTGTAGAATTGGGGAAGCTTATAAAATGCTCAGTTTATCTATGAAGGACGCCACAGACTGTATATGAAGATGTTGGTCTCGGATCTTCTTTGGTCATTTGGATTTTAGCGGCTGGCGGTAGTGTTTCTGTTCGCGCAGATTCCGTTGGCTTTCTTATTGAAAATCATTAACAAACAAATTGGTTTTGGTATAACTAATTATACGAATAAATAAAATAAAAATCATTAAGCAACTTACTTATTTCGTAGAAAACAAACAAATTTTAAAAAGGAAAACTGCAATATGCGTATTTAAAATTGTTGTTCCTTGCAAATTAAACTTTACATTGTTCTGAGGCAATTTGATTTATGGGAGCAAAGTGCTTAACAAAGAAGCCAAACAATCCTAGAGTACCCATTCCGACGAAAAGCATCGGCTTAATTAGTTGTATGATCAAATCGGTGGATTTGTATGGCGGGAACAAAATTCCAGTACAACAAGGAGTATCCAAACACTATTTTTGAATACTTAAAAGTTAATAATATAATAGGATTGTGTACAAAAAAAAGTGAAACCGTGAGAATCACGTCGTTGTGGCAAACAAATATTTTTGTTTGGAAACAAATTAAGTTGAAAAATGTTCTATATATAGGTTTTATACTACTAAATACATTTTTTTTTTATATCGAATTACACACGCCAGTTGTTCGGCGTTACCTACCCCAGTAAAAAAAAAAAGTTATGCTCGGCTGGAGCACAGTCCATGTTCCAAGTGTAGCGGAGGTGAAAAATCTCGAGAAAAAAACACCTCCTTAATCAGGACCGATCTATGGAAGATCGACAAATGATTTTCCTTTCTTATATTTAAAATCACGTTGTGGAAAGTTTAAAATTTTAAGTACTTTCCATAGCTTTTAGACCATTAGCTCGTGAGGCTTGGTTCTTCTCAATCCCCGGATATTGCCTCGTACATTTAAGACGGCTTCTACCTCGGAGTTGATGTGATTTTTTCAGTCGCTGATTGTGGGACACAGCGTGCTTTCTAACCACTTCCGTCACCATATCTACTTGAAGGTCACGGTGCAAATCGCTATTTCTTATATACCAAGAGGCATTTGTTATTCCACGAAGGACTTTGTTTTGGAATGTCTGTATGGTTTGAATATTTGATTTCTTTGTGCAGCCCCATAATTGGATGCCGTACGTCCAGACAGGCTTCAATACCTGCTTATACACCAAGATTTTTTTCTGGATAGACATATCTGAGTTTCTTCCTAGTAATCAGTACATTTTTCTATATATAAAGTTAAGATATTCTCTTTTCTTTTTGATGTGCTCTTTCCATTTTAGCTTTACGTCCAAGGTCATGCCAAGGTACTTTGCTGTATTGGCATAGGGTACAATTTGATTGTTAATGAATATCGGCAGATTATTTATCTTTTTATTTGTGAGGTTTATGTGAGTTGACTTTGACTGATTGAGTTTGATACGCCATTGTTGCGTCCAATCACTTAGTCTATTGACTGCGTTCTGCAATTTCTCTGTCCCCTTCACAGTGCTTTTATCAAGTGCTAATATTGCAGTGTCATCTGCAAAAGTAGCCATCATGATATTGTTGTCCACAGGAATATCCCTGGTATACAACAGATATAGGGTAGGTCCTAAGACGTTTCCCTGTGGAACACCTGCTTCAATTTTCTTTAGTTCCGAATATTCTTCTTCGTATCGGACTCGGAAGAGTCGATCTGAAATATAGGATTTCAGTATTTCGTAATACTGACTAGGTAAATCCCTGTGCAGTTTATACTCAAGTCTCTTATGCCAAACCTTGTCAAAAGCTTGAGCTACATCTAAAAATAGTGCCGAACAGACTTGTCTTTCTTCCAGTGCTTTTTCCACTATATCCGTAATTCGGAGTACTTGGTCTATCGTGGAATGTTTAATTCTAAACCCAAACTGATGATTCGGGATTAGATTTCTTTCTCGATGCTAAGCCTAAATACAAATGAACAACAAAACTATATATACAAAAAAAGACGAAAATGCCTCTAAATTGCTGCATCAAGAGCTGCACAAGCCCTTTGGCCAACATGTTCACTGTTTTTATTGTTTTTTTTTCTTTAACATAATTTTTCATGTTTTTTGTCTATAATTCGATAGCTTCTACTCTCCCATGGTTTTGGTTTTCAGTTAAATATACAATTTATTAACAATCGCAATGATTTTTCCATACGATTTCTGCAAATTACTGAAACTGTATCATACGAATAATTTTTGAAGTTTTAGAAAGAGATTCTGCACTTTAGAAAGAGATAGCTTCGCGAAGTGCCATATTGTTTATACCCTATTCTAAGGGTACATTAATTTTGACGCATAGCTTGTAACATACCTTAATATTGCCCGTAGACCCCTAAAAGTTACTATATTTATGATCAGCATCGATAGTAATGTCGATCTAGCCATGTGCGTCCGTCCGTCCGTCTGTCGGCAAAAATTAGGCCTTTAAACTAAGCCTAGAGTGCTGAAATTTTAACCATATACTCTCTAGGGTCCCGAAATAATCAACTTTACGAATTTTTAAAATCCGCTAGAGACACAAACTCAAAAACAAAAATGTTTTTGAAAAAATCGAATTTTGAGATAGAAAGCTGAAATTTTTTATATATGATCTATGACTCCTAATTCTGCTCGGGAGATAAAATTTTCAAAATCCGCCCACAATTAAATAAATCAATTTTATTGAAAAACCAAAATTTGAGCTAGGGAGCTGAAATTTATAATATATACTCTCTATACTCTTCAAAATCAAAAAATAAAACAAAAATCGTATCACACAGTTTCGGAGTACCAAGTAAGCAAACCTTTAAATGCGTTTTTCTCGAAAAAGTGCCAATGGCATATGAAACAAAACAATTCTCAGGCGACGATAGATCAAAACAAGCGGAACTGTTTGCGTGCGTTTGAGTACGATAGGGACCACTACGGACACGCCGCCGCAATACGGATCTTGAACCAGCAAACGCTGCTGGAGTAGTACGAATCAGTGTGTTTATTTTATTACCGAAGGGCACAATGGTCGCTCTTCTCCAGCTTGTTAAAGCGGGATATACGTTCGAGTGGGATCGACCCACCGACAAACAGTAACATGACCAATGATGACATTGATCGGCATTTATTGCAAATGAACGACACCAATTACAGAAACCGTCGACGCTCTATACCGACAGGAAAGTAGAATTCTCTCGGGGCCTAAAAGGCTGGCCAGACAATTTACTGACCGCAACGAACCGAAGGTAAGGATGCTGAAGTCAGAGATTCGAATCCTGAAGCATCTGATTAAAGAAAATTACAGAAAGTCTGTAAGTCTGTATTGGGGCAACAAAATTCGTGCTAATAAAACATGTAGTCCGAATTTGTTCCCACAGATAAAGAAGTTGTTTAGAAAGAAGGATCACAATGATATTCCTTGTGTCCGAATCTCCCAGACAATATAGACAGACAGTACTGACTGCTGGAATAACTCACGAAAGTGTCGCTCCAAACGACGGTTTTTTTCGTGGGCGAGGACCCATAGGAGAACGTGGATTTGATGGACCCTTGTTTCAAGGCCGTGTATACGGTGAACAATTGTGATCGCCGTAACCACGATATTGAGAATAGAGGACTACTGAGCCACTTCTATCACCGAACTAGAGAATTGGCGTTCTGAGAATAGCGGATTCACCGTATTCAATGATGCTACTGCATGCTCCATGCTACTGCAGTTGTCGCAAATAGTCACGATGCATCGCACTTGTTCGTGTCGAGTGCATCTTCGAGTCACTATAGAATAAAATGTCGGGGGAGTGGATGGTGTCCCAAAAGTTGTATCGAGACACCTGCTCCTGGAGGCTGTTGATATTTTTACCACACTGTTTAACAATGCGCTGAATAATGCACATTATCCGGCGCATTGGAAGGTAGCTGTGGTACACTGAATCCCGAAAAAGGGTAAAGATAGGACGAACCCTGCCAATCTCCGGTCGATTAGTTCGCTTCCGAAGATTAGCAAGGTCTTTGAAAAAGTTGTCAATAGAGCCCCGTTGAAGTGGGTCGAGGGCAATAACATAACAACAGACAACCAGTTTGGTTTCAGGGCGTGGTATGACACTATTGATGCCGCGTCGAAACTAGTATCCGACATTCATTGGAATAAATGCAAGAACCAATAGAACCAAAGAACCAATGCTTCTCTGGTTGGCCCTATAAGGCCTACCATCGCGGTTATCCATTGTGGTTTAATATAGCGCCTAATTGTATTGAAAAGATTTGGGTTTGGAAACACAATGTCTTAGGGCACGTCTCCGGTTGTTTCGAACGCCTGAATCCAACTACATTATATAAAATACTATTCCAACAATGTCCAATACGATGGAGCTCAGTTGAATAGGATTGACAACTTTCTCAATAAGGTAACTCGAAGGCACGTTGCAAGGGCGAAGGCGAGCGACAATAGTCTGATCTATAGGGCTTACTACCTCAATGAAATGTGCAAAGAAAGTAGATACGCTCCGGTCTGGCTTTATCCCCCCCAGTTGTATTTATCCATATTGATGCAAAAGGACTGGTTCAGACGATGGATGGTATCCCGGTATTATACCACCGCTGCCGCAGCGCGAGAGATAAAGGGCTTATCCGCGGCGGGGATGTCGTTTATGCTCATGAGCTCAGGTACAGTCTCCTAAACTATAAAGAAATTGTTTTTCTATATAAGCTTATCTGTACGCACCAGCCAACTTATTTATTTGAGAAAATCGCGTTCATGCCTTACAGTCCCAGCTTCACTTCAATTCGGCCTCTTCAAACATGTTTAATTTGGTGTAGACAGTTTTTTGTTTATGCCATTAGTCCTTGGAATAACTTACCTCTAAACGTTCGATGGAAGATCGACCAGAGAAAGAGTTTTTTATCATAATCATTTTCGTTTTTATCTCGTCTTAATTGAAGTTTCTCCTTTATGGAACTCATTGTAAATTTGTAGTTTATTAATGTCTAATTTTGTATCGGATTGTTATTTTTATTATTGAAGTTGTGTTGCTTATTTTGTATTTTTGAAAAAAATGACTTAGCGATGCAGTTTTACTCATTTTTTAAAAATCTGTCTTTGACTGTCTTCGAAACTTTCAAAAGTGAACTAATTCCAGAGATATTTTGATTTGAATATTAGGGTTTGAATCAAAACCAACGTATTCCTTAGACCTATTTGGATCAAAACCAACGTAATCCTCAGACCTTTTTAAATCAAAGTAGCTCTATTCCAAAGTAAATTCAAATATTTTTGTTGGCTGTGAATCATAAACGAATATATTCCAAATTTGGAGCGAAAATCAATTACTGTCAAACATTATCCAAGAATTTAAAAATTTTATTTCGATCTAATTTTTTCATTTTCTTTTTCTTTTTGTAAACATTTAAATTAGTTAGATTAAGTCATATTTAAATTAATGTTAAAAATGTTAAATCACCTGCACTTGTATTTTTTGTTATTTATATGTACTAAAAAAGACAATGTCTTACTTGTACTTTCTGCAAATAAACTAAACTAATTAATATTAGTGATAAACACAAATTGAATATTTATTAAACATGGAATCAATAGAATCACCTGTTCTTGTTGCATATCCACGCGAAAGAAATGTTAATATTTTAATAGAAAACTTAACTAGGTACAAAAGAACACAATCGCCAATAATGCCCACATGCAACCATAAGGTGGTTCATATAAATACAGAATATTGAAAACAGCCGATGCATTATATTTTCCAAATGGTTTCTATACAATACCATCAAAATGTGCCCAAGATGCATTTATTTTAAGTTACTGCAACATTGAAAAGCCTGACGTACTGGCCGAAACTTGAAGAGAGTGGGGCTGCAAAACTACAGTGCCTATCTCGAGGTCTTTCCATCACTAAATTTTTTTAAAGCTTTAATCAGATTCATCAACTAAACTAAGTTAAATTGAGCTCTTTTCGTATGGTTTTCAACACAAGCTTTTATATTGGAATTAAAGCCCCTTCATCAGATATTTGTTCGACATGTCATCAGCTAAAGGAACTTTTAAAAATTGAACGAGAAGATGAAAACAAAGTTCTGTTGATGACGAAATATTGGATCCAAAAGTTACTGGCAAAAGCATTTTTTGACCTATTAAAGGAGGAAATCGATGATATGTTGACAATGTCTTTCATTTGTCAGAAAAATATAACACTCCCTAAAGTTTCTGATCAAGCTGCGTACTATAGTCGACAAATATATTTGCATCTTTTTGGCCTCCTTGTACAAGGTGGCGCAAAAGTAATCCTCCTATCAGAAAATGCTATAAATTTTGCGATTGGCCCCTAATCTCAGTTCTGTTTTGACATTTGTGTAGTAAACACATGCGAAATACACGTTAATAAACAATGTTACGCTACACTGCTCCAGAACGCGGAATATTGGTGACTATTTATTTGAGCAATAATCGGTCGGTGACTTTGGCACAACGTGAATTTCGTCGCAGATTTCCTACCCGTCCAACGCCTACTGGTGAAACACTGCGACGTTTAGCCGCTCGCCTCGAAGAGACTGGCACAACACGAGATGCTGCCAGGCGTGGCAGACCCCGGAGTAGCCGTTCTGCAGAGAATATTGCTGCTGTAGCCGAAGATGTCATGGAAGCGCCGTCGACATCGACCAGACGACGTGCCACGCAAATGGGTATCAGTCGACGGTCTTTACAGCGAATTTTGGTACAAGTTTTGAAGATGTTTCCGTACAAAGTCCAGACGGTGCATCAGCTGTTAGCTGCTGACCGCCAATCGCGTCTAACATACACTCAAGCCATCCTTAATCACTACCAAGAGGAAGATGATTTTTCATCAAAAATAATCATGAGTGATGAAGCCCATTTCCATCTTAGCGGGTGCGTAAATAAGCAAAATTTACGCTTCTGGGGCACTGAAAATCCGCGTGTAACCCACGAAGAGCCATTACACCCGCTCAAAGTCACTGTATGGTGTGCTGTTTTCGCTGGAGGAGTCATCGGACCTTTTTTCTTCGAAGACGTCGCGGGCCAAACGGTTACTGTGAATGGTGAGCGCTACAGAGCAATGATCAACGAGTTCTTTTTACCGCAACTTGATGAATTGGGATTGGAAAACATGTGGTTCCAACAGGACGGTGCAATGGCACACACTGCACGTGCCACAACCGATATGCTGAAGGATGCATTTCCCGGGCGCCTAATCTCCCGTTTTGGCGATTTGCACTGGCCAGCAAGATCGCCTGATTTGACCGCTCCAGACTTCTTTTTGTGGGGCTTTTTGAAGTCGCGGGTTTATGTCAACAAGCCTCAGACTCTTGCAGCTCTTAAAGACAATATCCGTCAACAATGTAAGGACCTATCGCCGGAAGTTTTGGCCAAAGTGATGGAAAATGCCATAAAAAGGGCTCAAATGACAATCAACTATGGCGGCGGCCATTTACATGACATCATATTCTCGACTTGATGTACAAAAAATTAAAAGACCAAATAAAAATAATCCACAAGAAGAATCAAAGTTTTTCATTTTTTTCAAATTACAGCCAAAAAACATCGGAAGCTTATTTTTGCGCCACCTTGTAGGTACTTCTCACTCATCTCATGGCATTTTAAATTCAACGCATCAAAAAGGTTCATTTAAAAAATGGGTAAATTGAACAGAATTGGCGTTCGGGGTGAACCTTTTTACAAGTCAGATATTGGGGAAGCAAAACCAAACACAAGGAAGGGCAAACAGTTTTCTTCCAGCTACTGCCAGCAGAAGTAAAGCTTAAGGATGCAAAGCTGAATGACGTTTACTAAAAAACCATTTTGAAAGTAATTGGAAATGCTTGCCTTAGCTTAAGTTTTACAAGGATATTTTAGATGTTAATGATACACATGAGGAACAAGACAACATCGAAGGCGACCCTATTTGTGAGTCCCATGAACCAGATTTGTCCATTAGGATTTAATTTAATTTAAATTAAGCCTTTTGTTCATACTATTCTCACTTATTACTAATTTTTTTCCAAACTAATATAAACAGCTGTTTTATAGATATGTAAACTCTTTTACAATATTGTTATTTTAAAAATATATGAATATTAATTTGTATATGTTTGTTAATTTATTATTTAATTTAGTTAGTTTATTTATTTAAAATATAGAGTAAAGAACAAATAAAACTTGAACTCAATAATGTCTGTTTTATTTTCAAAAACAATCTATTCCGAAGAGAAATTTTCAAAAGCGCATCTATTCCAGATCCTGAGTTTCAAAACAGCACTATTCCAAAATGTATTGTTAGATAGTTTGTATACGTTTTAACTGCCAAGAAAAAACGATATGCATTAAGGATTGACGATCAAAGCAGAAACATAAAAACTAATTCAGTTATAGAACCTTTAAGGCCACGTCTTTAAAAACGTTTTTTTTAATATCTCAAAACTAGAAAAAGTGGAATACATTGTTTTTGATTCTAGTAGACACATATAAGAATTTGATTCATACAGACAACATTAGGTATACGAGTATATTTGAAATAAATAAATGTTGGACAATGTAGGAAAAGTAGGGCCCGTTAACGGCAGCTGATATCGGTTGAGAAGTGAAAAAATTAGAGGAAGCCTTCACTTTTAAGAACCTACCTATCTACGAGTAGTATAAGATACATATCGACTGTTGGTACTGCTATGTTCAAAGCGGTGACAATACAATCCCCTCATAAAGGCGGTTTCCGTCAACGTTCGTATACAATCACTACAGACAAGCAGGGCTAAAACGCCTGAGATACGCAAAATGCAAGAACGGCAGCATTTGACCGGGCTCAGTGAGAAAGTAATCCGAAAGGCCTGCCGGTACCATCTCAGTGATCAGTAAAATAGCACAGCACTTACTGTACTTAATTTAATAAAATAATTTTAATTTGAAATAAACATTCTAAAAGTATAAGGAAAGGATAGGTACTTATGTTATACTTATACTGCAAACCGGACAACAACTCATCTCAAGATGTATAAAAATGTGAATATTTCCCAAATAAATTATATTCATGTAACAAGCCAACCCTCCACAGTGACGTCTGCAGCAGTTTAAAATAAATTTCAGGAATTCATCTTCCCTCTCACTCTTTTTAATTAAATAATGATCCATCTCACTTTATATCGTTTACAGAACAAACATACAATTGTTTGGGGTCACTGCTTGGCTGCCAAGTCATTCCCAAAACACCACATCACCACGCTACCATGTCGTTGTCACCAAAACTCACGAACGAAGACGAAAGCCGGTATGTCGTCCAAAGTGCAAAGTACAAGTGAATGAGCACAGATGACAGGAGAAAAATACCGAACACAAGAAATTAAAAGGTCATGAGCGGAGAGCTGAGAAGGAACGTCTAAAATCCTAGTCACGTACTCGGTGATGTCCCTTCACCTTACGCCAAACAATGTCCTATATTTCTTAATTAGGTGTTCATTGTTATAAATGGCCTGTCATTTTATCGTGTGCAATTTTCCGGAGCTGTCATTGTACTTTGTTTTCCTTGAGATGTGAGCAGCATAAATTCTGCTCAAAAATTCAATAAAACCAAAGGGAAATGAAAACTCAAAAAAAAAAATAACTCGTTGGCAAGCAATTAAGTCAGAAAAATTCTTGTTTGCTAGAAAAGCAAAACACATCTTCAGTAATCGTGCTCGCTTTGTCTGCTCTTTCAGCTAAGTGCCACCAACTTAGTGAAAGAAACCGATGTTTTTAGTGGGCATTCAAAGCTAAATTTCGATAGGGAACTGAAGACGTAATACTTATGCAAGAAACCGTCATCATACATCAATATATAGGCCACCGACATTTCGCACCCTTGATTGACGGGAACTCCTCACCACGGGCAGCCATGCGTGGTTTTGCGAACAATAAATTAAATTAATGGCTAATCCATCAATCAAACGACTTACATATTTGTTGAAGATATTGTTGACTGATTTTTTTCAATTATGCACGATTATTTAACTGTTCCCAAAAGTCCTTACTGCGCAATCAACACTTAGCAACATGCACACGCACACCCAGCAGTACGAGGGATGATGGATAGAGCGGATGTGGCGCCTCAGCTGCCAAATTTGCATAATCCAAGGGACCACATCGTAAATACGACGAAGATTCGTAGTCTGGGTGCCATTTACGACAGTCACTAAGTATGAACTCTATTGCGAGGCATTACATCTTCTGCTACTGTGGATCGTCGTTCACTTTTATGTATGTACGAGTAGGTGATAGACGCGCTTTATTGGCTGGCATTTCTGCATGCATTCGACGACGATTATGCTTTTTGGAATGACAATGTTTTTACGAGCACAGTCACAGAGCTCCGGTATTAATTTTTGATTACATTGAGATCGTCCTCACAGCTCCTTAATGGCCTAATTAGTATCAACCTTTTTCGTACATACATATTCTGCGTCGGGTTATAGTCGCTTTAAATGGGAAAGATGAGCAAGTTTATTATTCCCTGCAATAACGAATTTTGCATTTTCACGTCCTAGTGCTCCATCAAGTTTGCGGCGGATTTTCTTTGATTTAACATCAAATTGTTGTCGGCATTCTGCAGCACTTCGGGCAGAGAATTTTAATATTTGCCAAAGGCATAACAATAAATATGTATATGCAGAAGGGTTTGGCCTGGGGCTGTCCAAACGTTGGTTGTGTCTGAAAATTGGAAGGTACTTTTCCACATTTGATAGATGATTGGAATGAAAGCGTTGATGAAAACATTTCAACTTTTTATGAGGTGAAAATTTATGCAGAATTCACAAGTGGGTAGATGAACTTCGCAAACAAATATACATATAGGTAATACGTATGCAGGTTTGTATTTAATTTGAATAGTTTAATGGAAAATTTTAATTTGTTTTCTGACAAGTATCGAATCAATCTTGTCAGAAGGTTCTGGCATTGAATTGCTGAATAGTATTGGCTACAATTAAAAATAGTAAACCATAACATAGCAACCTAATTCTGTAAAAACGAAAAAGATAAGTCAATTGCACCCTTAGCCTACATCATAAGTACTAGAAATACAGAGATGTACAAATTTTTTTATGTTCTTAGACGAAAACTTAATCATTTTGTCTTAATTAATACCTACAAAAAAGCTTGAAATCGTTTTTAGGCTCTTGTCCGCCACAGCATTTTGAGCCTTTATCTACCTTGCTTCTGTTCCATAAAGAGAGCAACTGCAAATCTGAAACAGGTGTAGGTACTATGATCAAAGGCAAGAATATTAAATACGATTTTTATTGATCTTAGTTCTACTTTGGTGTGATGGGTCTGCGTACCTTACTATCAGAGTATATCCATAATGAGTATTGACACTCTCTCTACATATTCATTTCATACTACTATAAAGTTAAATGCAGAAAAAAGCCTACAGCATGTGGAAGCAGGTCAAATGGATGTGTTTTAACACATATGGAACGACCCTTGTGGAAAAAACGGTACACAATATATTTTGCCTGTACCACTACATGCGGCGTGATTCGTAAGACGAATGATTGCGGGTTCTTATACCCTATTCAAAGGGTATATTAATTTTGACTCATAGTTTGTAACATACCTTAATATTGCCCGTAGACCCCTAAAGGTTTCTATATATATATGATCAGCATCGATAGTAATGTCGATCTAGCCACGTCCGTCTGTCCGTCCGTCCGTCTGTCGGCAAAAATTAGGCCTTTAAACTGGACCTAGAGAGCTGAAATTTTAACCCTATACTCTCTAGGAGCCCGAAATAATAAAGTTTATGAATTTTGAATCCGCCCGCAGACACGCCCACAAACTCAAAAAAAACTAAATTTTTCGAAAAAATCTAATTTTGAGCTAGAAAGCTGAAAGCTCCTAAAACTGCTCGGGAGATAAAATTTCAAAAAACCGCCCACTAAGACGCCCACAATTTAAATAAAACAATTTTATTGAAAAGTCAAAGTTTGAGCTAGGAAACTGAAATTTATAATAACAACTCTCTAGGAGCCTTTTATACTTTTGTTTAAATAGGTATTGCTTAAATCCGCCTACTGACACGCCCACAATTAAATAAAACAGTTTTATTGAAAAACCAAAGTTTGAGCTAGGGATCGTTTTTTTTACAAAAGCTTGGTTTTTTTCGATTAAATCCTTTAAATGTTATATAACAAAATATGTAGAGATTTCTTAACAATTCAGTCATACTTTGACTTTTGTCACGCCCACTTATGAGGGATAGGAATAAGAATAGGGTATCCAACAGTTCGCCCAAGCGGACTGTAGCCCGTCCCTATGTTTTTTAAATGGTTTATGCCTGGTTTTTCTAATTTTTTTTTACTGATTACCAACACCTAATTATGAACCTCTATAATTACCCTTCAGTCAAAAATATGAAAGTTAATGCTTCTTCTTTGATTTGATTTCGGTAAAAATAACGGTGTTCGGCCTAGTATCAATAAAAATTATTTGACTCTTTATTTGCTAGTTTTTATGTTGGTTGGTCACAGTGGTTTTGCAATAAGGTTGGGTCGGCGGTGCTTGCGGTTTTTCATAATGTATTTTCAAATGCGTATTGACTTGAATTCTTGCCAGTCGTGCGAAACAAGTGAAGAAAACACAATTCGCGGTGGAGCCTGTTGGTTGTCAGAGCAAACAAATAAGAGTGTACGTGTTTTTTTAAGATAAATGTCTTTTGTATACCCTATTCTAAGGGTATATTAGTTTTGACGCATAGTTTGTAACATACCTTAATATTACCCGTAGACCCCTAAAAGCTACTATATTTATGATCAGCATCGATAGAATGTCGATCTAGCCATGTCCGTCCGTCCGTCCGTCCGTTTGTCGGCAAAAATTAGGCCTTTAAACTGGACCTAGAGAGCTGAAATTTTAACCATATACTCTCTAGGGTCCCGAAATAATCAAGTTTACGAATTTTTGAAATCCGCCCACAGACACGCCCACAAACTCAAAAAAAACAAAATTTTGGAAAAAATCGAATTTTGAGCTAGGAAGCTGAAATTTTTTATATATGATCTATGACCCCTAAAACTGCTCGGGATATAAAATTTTCAAAATCCGCCCTCTGCCACGCCCACAAAAAAATAAAACAATTTTATTGAAAAACCAAAATTTGAGCTAGGGAGCTGAAATTTTTAATATATACTCTCTAGGGGCCCTTTAAGCTCATGTATAAATATTTTCAAAATCCGCGTACTGACACGCCCACAAATAAATAAAACAATTTTTTTGAAAATCCAAAGTTTGAGCTAGGGAGCTCAAATTTATAATATATGCTCTCTATGGGCCCTTTATGCTCATGTGTAAATATTTTCAAAATCCGCCCACTGGCACGCCCACAATTATTATTATTTTTTTTTTTAAATTCAAAGTGAGCTAGGGAGCTGAAATTTATAATATATACTCTCTAGGGGCCCTTTATGCTCATGTGTTAATTTTTTTTAAAAAAGCCTACCGACACGCCCACAATTAAATAAAACAATTTTATTGAAACACCCAAGTTAGAGCTAGGGAGCGTTTTTTTTGATAAAATCCTTTAAATGTTGTATAACAAAATATGTAGAGCGTTCTTAACAATTCAACCATACTTAGACTTTTGTCACGCCCACTTATGAGGGATAGGAATAAGAATAGGGTATCCAACAGTTCGCCTAAGCGGACTGTAGCCCGTCCCTATGTTTTTAAAATGGTTTATGCCTGGTTTTTCTATTTTTTTTTAACTGATTACCAACACCTAATTATGAACCTCTTTAATTACCCTTCAGTCAAAAATATGAAAGTTAATGCTTCTTCTTTGATTTGATTTCGGTAAAAATAACGGTGTTCGGCCTAGTATCAATAAAAATTATTTGACTCTTTATTTGCTAGTTTTTATGTTGGTTGGTCACAGTGGTTTTGCAATAAGGTTGGGTCGGCGGTGCTTGCGGTTTTTCATAATGTATTTTCAAATGCGTATTGAGTTGAATTCTTGCCAGTCGTGCGAAACAAGTGAAGAAAACACAATTCGCGGTGGAGCCTGTTAGTTCTCAGAGCAAACAAATAAGAGTGTACGTGTTTTTTTAAGATAAATGTCTTTTTTTATACCCTATTCTAAGGGTATATTAGTTTTGACGCATAGTTTGTAACATACCTTAATATTGCCCGTAGACCCCTAAAAGCTACTATATTTATGATCAGCATCGATAGAATGTCGATCTAGCCATGTCCGTCCGTCCGTCCGTCCGTCTGTCGGCAAAAATTAGGCCTTTAAACTGGGCCTAGAGTGCTGAAATTTTAACCATATACTCTCTAGGGTCCCGAAATAATCAAGTTTACGAATTTTTGAAATCCGCCCACAGCATACGCCCACAAACTCAAAAAAACTAAATTTTGGAAAAAAATCGAATTTTGAGCTAAAAAGCTGAAATTTTTTATATATGATCTATCTATGATCTGAAATTATTTATATATTATAAATCCGCCTACTGATACGCCCACAATTAAATAAAACAATTTTATTGAAACACCCAAGTTTGAGCTAGGGAGCGTTTTTTTTTGATAAAATCCTTTAAATGTTATATAACAAAATATGTAGAGCGTTCTTAACAATTCAACCATACTTAGACTTTTGTCACGCCCACTTATGAGGGATAATAATAAGAATAGGGTATCCAACAGTTCGCCCAAGCGGACTGTAGTCCGTCCCTATGTTTTTATTTAAAAATATTGTGATATATCTATCAATACCGCTAAAATGATCGAAAGATTAGTCAGGTTATACGATATCTTTAATTCGTCTTAGTTTAAAGACCCCAAAACTCCAGAAGGTCATTTTTTGGAAATTAAGAACAAGTCAATTTCTTAAATGAAATGAATACCTTTTTCCAAAATATTACTGTCTGCCAATGTAACTAAAAAGATGCGATTTTTAAAAGCATGGCAGCAAAATATAAATGTTCTCATTGGCATTTCAAGTGATTTTAGAGCAGATCGTATTCAGTTCCTTTTAACGACAAACCTCAATCAAGATTGTCTGGAAAAGACCTTCGCGGTTTTACGCAACCTAGGAGACAATAACAAGTTACTGACTCCATTTCAATTCCTTTGCTTGTTTAAAAGCTCTTTTTCAGCACAGTACATGGGGAACTATGGAAACTACGAGCCAACTGTGAATTTAGTGCTTCCCGACGTTGAAATGCAGTTACAATCACCCAAAAAGAAAGAAAATGTGAAAAACATTTTCAAAACCGAATCTGACTATAAAACTGTGGATTTCTGTCGCGAAAGAGCTTTGTATTATTTTGCAGGCTACATTAAAAACATAGGGGCGGGCTACAGTCCGCTTGGGCGAACTGTTGGATACCCTATTCTTATTCCTATATCTCATAAGTGGGCGTGACAAAAATTTAAAGGATTTTATCGAAAAAACTAAGCTTTTGTAAATAAAAACGCTCCCTAGCTCAAACTTTGGTTTTTCAATAAAATTGTTTTATTTAATTGTGGGCGTGTCAGTAGGCGGATTTAAAAAAAATTTAAGTATGAGCATAAAGATCACCTAGAGAGTATATACTATAAATTTCAGCTCCCTAGCTCAAACTTTGGACTTTCAAAAATAAAAAAATAATAATTGTGGGCGTGTCAGTAGGGGGATTTTGAAAATATTTACACATGAGCATAAAGGGCCCCTAGAGAGTATATATTAAAAATTTCAGCTCCCTAACTCAAATTTTGGTTTTTCAAAAAAAATATTTTATTTAATTGTGGGCGTGTCAGTGGGCGGATTTTGAAAATTTTATGTCCCAAGCAGTTTTATGGGTCAAAGATCATATATAAGAAATTTCAGCTTTCTAGCTCAAAATTCAATTTTTCACAAAATTTGTTTTATTTAATTGTGGGCGTGTCAGTGGGCGGATTTTGAAAATTTTATGTCCCAATCAGTTTTATGGGCCATAGATCATATATAAAAAATTTCAGCTCTCTAGCTCAAAATTCGATTTTTTCCAAAATTTTGTTTTTTTGAGTTTGTGGGCGTGTCTGTGGGCGGATTTCAAAAATTCTTAAACTTGATTATTTCGGGACCCTAGAGAGTATATGGTTAAAATTTCAGCTCTCTAGGTCCAGTTTAAAGGCCTAATTTTTGCCGACGGACGGACGGACGGACATGGCTAGATCGACATTACTATCGATGCTGATCATAAATATAGTAACTTTTAGGGGTCTACGGGCAATATTAAGGTATGTTACAAACTATGCGTCAAAATTAATATACCCCTAGAATAGGGTATAAAAACCGTCAACAATCAAAGTGTAACCTGAAATTAAGTTAGAAACCTAGTGTTTCCTCCATATTCAGAGATTTCAAAGAACCCCTTCTCAAGAGTTTTTAGATGCAATAGAGAGCCGGGAGCAACAATTTATTTCGCGTTTTCCCAATTTGTACTTTTGTAATAATTTTAAAATGAAAACGTATAATATATTACGAGTAAAAAATGAGTTTGATTAATTTTGCTGTAAAAATCAAAACAAAGAATTTCTTATAAAATTTTATGTACGTAGGTATTCGTGTGTACCACGTTATCAAAAAAATTGATAGGATTATCAAAGAAGCCAACAACAAGCAAAAATATCTTAGCGTAACACGCATGTACATAGTTCTTATTTAATTTTTAATAAAACTGTATGGCAAATTAATGTTTGTCTTTTTTTAAAGGAGCACCCTGTACCCTTTTCCGAAAAAGCATTCTTCGTCCTTTATCTCTATCTTACACAGTACTTAATATATCTGCTTCTTGTGTCAGACCGTCTCAGACGTACTTGCTGATAAGAACTGATAAAGAAAACGTCGAGAGTGTCCCTACTCATTATATGGATATACTCGGCTTACTACACATAGCGAGCACGTACACACAAACACAGTTTGGCTTTTCCCTTGTGGAATGAAACGAGAAAAATATGTGATGCGAATGTGAAATAGAAATATTGAATCCATATTTTTCCTACGGGTACAGGGAAATATCTGAAGTGTATGTTTTGCTGATGCGCAGCGTTGCCAATGTTACACGGTCGTGTCATTATGTGACATTTTCTCGAAAGTGGCTCTGTGGTAGGAACAAAATTATGGCACTTTATCCAAAACAAAATTCATTTTGAATCGACTCGGCGGATCTTCAAATGTTTGCATTGTATTTTCCGTTTCTGAAAATTACTCAAAATCAATCAGTTCCGGATTTGCGCATAGGTATTCCGGCAATGGAAAAATTATTTTTGTTGTTCAATGTTCGTTACAAATTTCAAGATCTTGGTATATAAACATATTTTGCCTTCCCTTAAACTTGTGTATTCAAAACCATAAGGCCACATATTGGTTTTAGTACCCAAGTTGTCCAAATGACACTATTTTTTGCCAATGCTGGCACGAAATATTTGTTTTACCGGTGACGCTTGTTTACGTTCTGTGTTTGTGGTATGTTCAATTGCTTTTTTTAGAAATATGCTAGAGCAGAAAAACCACGGTGGTATGGATATAGTTTTCTGCAAAAAATATTTCCTGACCGAGGTGATCGGAGATGAATATGATGAGCACTGGAAGCATCGTGCTCGGGATCACATTGGATAGCAGGCTTCAGTGTCTGAGGCAGGGACTCTTCACGGGTCGGGAGCCCGTTAAGTAAGTGGGGTACTTTTAGTAACACAACTCATTAAATAAATTGATTGTTCCCTAATTGGGTAGAACACGTCCCTGCTTACGTTAATTATATACCCTTAAATGTGTGAAAAATAGAAATGATATAAAATGGTTCGGGTCATTAGTGTACCTTGGCAATCCTTTGAGTTTTCGATTTACCATCCATATGTCCGTCCCTCAAAAACACAGCAGCAGAGAGTATTTTTCTCTGTATTCATACGTACCCATATAACATATGTACAAGTAGACTTGTGGATTGGTGCACAGGCACTAGTTATAGAGATTTCGATTCATGAATATTCTCAGGAACGCACCTTTCTTTATGCTCATATAAACCCTTTGCCAACTACTCGATATCAGCCTCAAAACTCAGCTCGACGAATGATGATGCGACGAGAATCCAAGAAGTCGGCTGCAAAAGGAACCAAATTTTCTCTAGAAAGCTAATCAGAAAAGTTTCAATGATATAACTTTTCTCGTTTAAATTAAAATTGACATGAAATTTGTAGCTAATGTTATGTGGAACGATGATGATGGTGGTGTACGTGTATAAGGACTCGCAAAATTAATACGGATTATTCAAGTTTTTTGGCTGATGAGGATCGACGGAGCCACGGGGCGTTCCAGTGTTATGAGTTAAGCGTTATTTTTTTCATTTTTCTGTGAAAGTTCGTTTAAGCTTTTAAAGCATTTAGTGTTATGCTACTTGACTAGGATTATTGCAAACTATATTATTATCTCAGTTGATAGTTTATAGATTGGTAGAGAAAATGACAATGCAGAACTGATTTTGAATAATTTCGATTTTCGTTTAATATGTAGAATTGTACTCGTAGATAGGAAATCTCATATTAATAGTTGACAATTTCTTAATTGTGCCATTGTGAACGGTTGAGAGGGATTAAGGGTGGGAAGGGAGTTTAGCCCGCTCACGCAACGTCGTTGCTCCCCTAAGGGTGGGAGTTATAGTTGTCTGGCAGGCGCCTTTGTCGGCTCTTTTGTGCATTTCAATTGGATTAACTGCAAAAGAGAAAGACAAACTTTTTCATGCCCCAACAAGTTTTTTTTTTAAATAAAAATGAAATAAGGCCCCAACAATATTATTTTCCGGTTTTTTTCATTGGTTCTTCATTTCATAATAAAGTCTGGTACCATTAAAGGAATGCAATTAGGCTTCAAAATATGATATATTTTTTACTTCCCAAATTTCGACAATCTTTTTTGTTGTTGTTGGCAGGCGTACCAGTACAGGGCCGGTCAATAGTATCGCCCCATTTTCATATCCTATTCTTAGGGTATATTCATTTTCACTGATGGGCGATAGTAGTTTCGATCTAGCCATGTCCGTCCGTCGACAAAAATTAGGCCTTAAAACTCGAACTAGAAAGCTGAAATTTGGATCAGATACTGGTGTTGTAGAATTTATCAAATAAATCGAAATATGAAGCAGACAGCTTAAATGTGGAACATATTGTCTTTAGGGTCCCAAAATGCTCGTCTGTTAAAATTTTTAAAATCCGTCTACTGACACGCCAACAATTAAAAAAAATACGTTTTATTGAAGAAATCTTTTGCATGTATGTAAATAACGTTGTCTTGAAGAATTCCAATATATAACATTTCTGCCATGCCCACTTTTAAGGTTCGTTTTTTTACAAAAAACTTTTTTCCGGTAAAATCTTTAAAATGTTGTGTACAAACATTTCACTCATACAGAGATTTTTGGCACGCCTACTTAATGAGGGATAGGAATAGGAATAGAGTTTCCAACATTTCGTTCAAGCGGACTATAGCCTTTCCCTATGTTTCATTAAACAGTTGTAGTGTCTTCCAATCGGAGGTTCTGGCAGTACTTATGGTGATGCTTCGGTAAAGACTTCATTATCAGTAATGAAGTCGGTACCGGGGCATCACCCTTTACATGGAGAGTCAGGCCGCCCTAATGGCGCTTCCATCATGTGTCATAAGATCCGAAATAGTCATATATTGTCGCACAATGATTTAGGCATTATGCGAACAGCAGCGTGTCAGACTGTGGACGGTACGCGGGCACTGGGAAATAGAGGGCAAGAGCTCGCGGATGAACTAGCAAGAAAATAGCGCGGAATGCGTCTGCAAGGCGCGGGAGTAGGAATAAAACCTCCCCTTTGACATTGCCTTGTAAGAGAGCACGCCAAAGATAAGCGCTCTCAGAACCGAACGCGTGCAGATACTGCAATAATATTTGCACCACGCAAGACATTACACACATACTTTGTGAGTGCGAGGATATCGCCCGACATAGAAGAAGTCACCTGGACAACTGATTAGAAGATATAGCGTCGATTGGCTGCGATAAATGTGTGAGAAGGAGTTTTAGGATGACGACTTGATAATTAATTGGTTCCCCCAGAGATAGCTGTCGACCCATTATGGTGCCTAGTGTCCTATGACATCAGTGTCATAGCCCTGACTAACCTAACGTAACCTAACCATATACCTTATCCTGACAAGTCAGTCGATATAATATGCCGACGTATTTAACCTCACCCCTCAGAGAGGCTTTCAAGCTTCTCGCAGTTTTCGAGCCAAGACGCCCTTTTAGATCTACGCAACTCTTGGTTGTATACAGTCAGCAGCGATTTGTATTATTTTTGAGCGCCGGTGGTTTTGGCTTTGCTAAAAAGCTATGTTACTCTCCTCCAGTCTCCAGATAGTCTCTAAGTTAACGTTTTACCATGGTGCGCACCTTTTGATCACAGTGCGCTTTACCTTACTGTACTTTTGGAGGAGGAGAGAACAATGTCATTTAACTGACATTGAGCAGCAACCACATCACTTGTTTTTAGTGGTACTGGTGGCAACATGTCAGATTTGACCGCTAACTTCTTACGATATGTTCTCCAGTTAGTCAGTCTGTTGTCATAATGGACGTGTTCGATGTTGCACCTAATTTTGAATCCAATGTGCATATGATCCGATAAAGATCCCTCATCAGACACATGCCGGTAAATCTATGATATTTCGAATAAAATGAGATGCGAGTAAGGTCTAAAACTTCTTCTCGTAGGGAGTTTTTTAATGTGGGTTTCGTCTACTTATTTATTATAACGAGGTTTTTATGGCATGTCCCTGTTGCACCCATGCTTTTTTCCGACAACGGCCAGCTTGGGCTTAAAATAGTTTTGGCTACTATTTGTAGTGCTGTTGGCCTTTTCGGCTACGCTTGACGTCGTAGTTTTGTCTGAAGTTTCTAGCACTGGTGTAGCTGCGCTAAAAACTACTGCCTGCTGACTTATCTGCACTGTTGAGGATGAACTTGGTCTGTTTGAAGCGGAATGAGAACAACCCCCTAAGCTCCACAAGTCTTCTCATGGTGCTTTCATTCATTGCAAAGACTTGAGTAAAATTGACATGAGTTGACTTGGCCTTGTTAAGAACGACTAGCCAGGAATTTATCCACTCGCATAATTTTTCCTAGGCTCGCTGGAATTTTCCCATTAATGATTCCATAGTCTTCTCTGTTGCGAGGATACTCGTATCATCCAGGAACGTGGCTATGCCTGTCTCTTCGTCTTGAAGTGTGTTTCTTGTATAAAGAACGAAAAGGACTGAACCGAGGATGCCACCTTACGGTACACCGGCGTAAACTCCTTTGAAATTCGAGTACTCGTTCCCATATCTTACACGAAAGAGCCTGTTTTCTAATTTCCAATTCCAATATTCTAAACATTTTTTTCGCTAAGATAAGCTTAAGCTTAGGTATACTTCAGCACGTTGTGCCATAACTTGTCGAAGGCTTGCGTCCAGAAAAGCACTAGAATATATATTTTTTTCTTCGAATGCCTGTTCAATCATATTCATATTCGATAAACCTGATCGTTTGTGGAATGTTTAACCCTAACCCGAATTTGCGATCCGGGGACGGTTCGTAATTGAGCCCCCCAAAACACTCAAAATCCTGCGTACCCCCTTGTTCTGAATGGCTTCAACAAGTTTGCCAACTTCGTAATCTTTCTTGAACGGCATCTAAAGTGACCTGTCAATGTTTCGCGGATCCTCATTCACCACGTTTAGCGGATCCTCATTCACCACCGATGATAAACAAATTTGGCCCATTTGAGTCAAGGAGGCGAGCATTGACGTCGTATACCAGCCTTTGTCACGGAGGGGAACAACTAGACGCGATGTTGCAGTCTAAATAAGAAAAAAATAGCCTAGCAAGATTCGGAATGCGGCTTGACAATATCGTAACTTATATTTATAGCTGTAATTGTGCTAATACGTCTTCGAATTTAGTTTGAAATTCTTTGATTGCATTTTTTTAACAAAATTATTTATATGAGATCCAAAAGTTTATCTGTAGTCTATGACTGCTCCTAAATATTTAATTTTTGCAACGTGCTCAATGGACTCATTTTCTAAAACATATATCTACTTTTAAGATTGCCTTAGTATAGGGTATACAAATTCATCTGGGAATAAACCAGGTTTGCATGTTAAGTTCGAGTTGTGAACACACTCTACAAAACTTCACCACAGCTACCTAGAACCGTCAGCTTAAAATTAGGCATTAACGGCGCATAAAGAGTCTAAAGCCCTGCGTCCTCAAGTAAAACACTGGTGTATAATTTGGTATATTTTCTTGAATTTTGGTGTAAAATTGAGAAAACTGAAGAAAATTTTAATATTCTGGTGTATTTAATAAAATATACCGGTATAAAAATTACACCATTGCCTTTTCTGTGCAAAATTTCAACACTTCTGTTCCAATTAGCAGCTGTTTTTTTAATATACGAGTACCATTAATGGCGCATAAAAAATCCAATTTTGAAATCAACCAACATGAGATATTTTGTACATTAAATTTTGTAGATAAAATACACTATTTTAAATGAGCAACCATTTTTCGGTGTAAGATTTAAATCATGTCGAGATTAAATACACTAAACTATACCAATGACAAATCATATGTCAACAAAATGTTTTATTCAGTTCAGCTGCCATTTGCTTACACCACCGCGCGTTTATTTCTTTAGCAAATAAAAAAATGGGTAACTCGAAGTTTAATAATTATTTGAAGTGGTATCGTAGGAAAAAAAAACGTTTTAAAAAAATTAAAAAAACAGTGTGAAACCCAGCATTCAGCAAAATCGTCAAAATTTGTTTGAAACGACGAACATCAACTTTATAACTATACCCTAACAAAATATTATTATTATTATTA
Organism: Portevinia maculata; assembly: GCA_949715645.1. NCBI lineage: Eukaryota > Metazoa > Arthropoda > Insecta > Diptera > Syrphidae > Portevinia > Portevinia maculata. The sequence goes on along the minus strand of OX454525.1, from coordinate 1,897,822 downwards.
TTAACATCAACTTTTATATTTTGAGACAACATGTTAATGAAATTAATGCTCTAATTTCGAATGGAATCGATTTAGCAAACGGCTCAAAAATATTGATCAAGGTCAATGCGTTTATTGCAGACACGCCAGCTCGGGCATTTATCAAATGTACGAGTAAGTACAAAAGCCAGTTCGACTTCAATTAAATTAATATTATTGAACTTTGCAGGCATTAAGACACACACCGCATACAATAGTTGTACAAAATGTAATGTCATTGGAGAATTTGGTCGATCAGGAAACCATATGAGCTTTCCTAGATTAGATTGTCGACGAAGAACTCCTTTGGATTTTATAAGCAAAACCGACGAGGACCATCATTTATTCAATCCCAGAACGAGGCTATTCTACTCGTATCACACCCCTCTTCAGGAAATTCAAGGCATTGACATGATAAAAAGCTTCCCTATAGCTGACTCGATTCATTTAATTGAATCTCTAATACACACTTTATAAATCTATATTATATAAAAATAACTTGCTAAATGTGTGTGTGACAGCCTACCGACTGCCACACACATCCGATTTTGATTTAGTTTTTTTTTGTTGGTTAACGGACATGCAGAGAAGGTTTATATATTAGTATGATAAATTTTTGAAAAAAGGCGCAACCATAATAGTTTGTATGGGGAAATGCACTTTGAAAAAAAATAAAGTGGGAAGAAATCGAGTAGTGGCACTTCAAATACAAAAAAAATATTTAAAATTTTAAAAGCAATTGTTGTTGTCAATCATTTTAATTATTTGCCAAGCAAATTGTTGATGTCAACAATTTTGAAATTTTGTTTTTAAATATATGTAATAAGTTTGTTTATGTTTATTATGTTACACAAAGTAACTTTTTGAAACGGAGTCGATACTTTGATTTGTTGGATGGTGTTTGAATCCTTCATGGAATGCGTCATCGAAGAAGTTCCAGCGGCGGAAACAAGGTGACGTAGTTCCCGGATTGCGTGGTGTTTATGCAAGTGATGCACTTGGTAGAATATACACAGTTCACCCGAAAAACGACGAATGCTTCTATTTGAGAATGCTTTTGGTCAATGTTTGTGGCCCTACTGCGTTCGAAGCGCTGCGGACTGTTAACGGTATGTTGTGTGCTACATATCGATAAGCCTGCCAACGCAGGCAATGCCACTATCACTGCGCCTGCGAACCAACTCAGGACACTCTTCGCAATCATAATTTCGACATGTTTTCCATCAAATCCTAAAGATTTGTGGAATAAATACAAGGATGATATGGCCGATGATATTTTGCATCGAATTCGCACTGTGACATCAGATAATGAACTGGAAATGTCAGATGAAATGCGCAACAAAGCTTTGATTTTGATCGAGGATATGTGTCTGCTCATGAGTGGCAATTTGTTGTGCAAATTGGGGATGCCACAGCCAAATCGTGCAATGCAAGACGCATTTAATCGAGAATTGGGGTTAGAAATGCATTTCGATCGAATCGCATTGAGTCAAGCTGTTCGAACAAATGTGCCAATGTTGAATCAAGAACAAAAGAGAGTGTACGATGAATTAATGCAAGCAGTCGAAAAAGAAAATGGCGGAATATGCTTCCTTGATGCGCCCGGTGGAACTGGAAAAACATTCCCGATTTCACTGATTTTAGCTACGATTCGTTCGAGATCTGCGATTGCCTTGGCACTCGCCTCTTCTGGGATAGCGGCTACTTTGTTAAAAGGCGGTCGAACAGCTCATTCTGCATTGAAATTGCCACTGAATCTGCAAGTGGATGAAGAACCCACATGCAACATTTCAAAGAACACTGCGATGGCGAAAGTACTGCAGCAATGTAAGATTATCATATGGGACGAATGCACAATGGCTCACAAACAATTGTTGGCGATGGGCAATGGCGAGATTCCAGCAGACCTAAACCCCCGCCTGATTGAGTTTCCACAAGATTTTTGCAACTTTACAACGACACCGGAAGAACTAATCATGAATGTTTTCCCAAATATCGCATTATGTTGACCATGATTGGTTGAGTGTAAGAGCGATTTTGGCTGCGAAAAACAAGAATGTCGATCATTTGAATTTCGTCATTCAAAATCAAATAGCTGGTGAGTTACATTCATATAAATCAGTCGACTCCGTGAAGGATGGAAACGAAGCCACCAACTATCCCACGGATTTTTTGAATTCTTTGGATGTTTCAGGCTTGCCTCCACACAATTTGAAATTAAAAGTCGGCACAGTAATAATTTTGTTGCGCAACCTAAATGCACCAAAACTTTGCAACGGTACGCGTTTGATTGTGAAGAATCTAAAATCAAATATTATTCAAGCAACGATTTTGATTGGAAAATTTAAAGGCGAAGATGTTCTTATTCCGCGGATTCCACTTATTCAGAACGATTTGCCTTTCGTATTTAAGCGTCTTCAATTTCCCGTACGTCTCGCTTTTGCTATGACAATTAATAAGTCGCAACGACAATCGCTGGATGTGTGTGGCATAAATCTTGAATTTCCATGATTCTCACATGGTCAATTGTATGTGGCGTGCTCACGTGTCGGCAAACCTCGCGCTTTGTACGTGTACGCACCCGATAATGGAACGAAAAATGTTGTTTACCATAAAGCACTTTATTTATTTATTTTATTTATTTATTCAATTAAAAACGCTGTACATAATTAAGAATTAAATTCTTTTTGTTCTTGTACAGGTAACAAGAGGATTACAAGATTCATACTTAAAGATAGTTACATTTAACGTTTATACAGAGAAACCATAAAGAAGAGAAATTAAAGCAATTAAGATAGTATAGTAAATGAAAACTGAAAAATGAAAAATGAAGCAGAAAAAGAATGTACTCGAGTCATTGTAGTGTTAAAAGTTGCATGCAAAGTGTTCAAATAATTTTTTCTTATATGTTCTATCCGTGTTTATTTTTCTTAGATTTTGAGGGAGATTATTCCAGAGGAAAACTGCATGAACAAAGAACTGTCGACTGCTGATCAAAGAACGATAAATTGGTGGGACTATTTTTAATGTTCTTTGGGAACTATTAAATTTAATTTTAGTATAAAGATAATTTGGTAACTTAGTCGTAATAATTTTATGCAATGCAAGGACTGTTCGGTATTTTAGTAAGGCATTAAGGGAACAGCCATATATTTGTTTAGCATATGTTGAAACATGGTCATATCGACTGAGATTAAAAGCATATCTTGCACAATTATTATATGCAACACTTAATTTTCTGAACGATTCAGAGTCTAAGTTTGAGAACATTTCACAGCCATATATGATAATAGGCAACACATAGGACTTGATCAACTTAAGTTTAACACTCGCAGGTAGGTACATTTTAGTAGGGCTCAAGCCACGAAGAATGCAATAAATCTTTGAAACCAAATGATTAATATGATCTTTCCAATTAAGGTTCTGATTGAAGTATATTCCGAGGTTCTTTGCTTTGCTGACGAACTCTATAGTTGAGTTATTTATTTTCACCGGTGAAAGCGTAATGTTTTTGAGTGGTGACCTGCATAAAGTAATAGCTTTGGTTTTGGATGCGTTTAGCTCAATTTTATTGCGTTGGGACCAAACAAAAATGTTGTTTAAATCGCTATTCATACGTTCAATGGCGATAGGGTGGCTGGACTTGTTAAATTTTATTGTCAATTGTGCGTCATCAGCGAAAAAATGAAACTCGCAATGTTCAATACATCTTGAAAGGTCATTTAAATAGAGTGTAAATAATAGGGGACCTAAAATAGAACCTTGAGGCACCCCACTTGGTACATGAAGCAGTGCTGAGTTTTTATTATCATGATAGACCGCCTGTGTTCGATTAAACAAATATGATGCCATAAGATTGCAAGCAGTGTCTTCGAAAGCAAATTGACTCTTTAGTTTGTGGATTAGAATAGAATGATTTACCGAGTCAAATGCCTTAGAGAAATCCAGGAGCACCATTAATGACATCAAGTCATCATCAAACCCTGAACGAATACCATCACTTACTTTCAAGAGCGCAGTTATACAACTATGATTGGATCTAAATCCAGATTGATACTCCGTCAGAAGCTTATGTTCTTCGAGGTAGGATTTTATTTGACGACTGATAACTTTTTCAAAACCTTTACTTAAGAAAGGAAGAATAGCAATTGGCCTATATTCATTATTATTAGGTGAAAGTGATTTCGGAATAGGCAATACTTTGGCACTTTTCCATCCTTCAGGGAAGACACTAGTTGTGATTATTGTATTATAAATGTGGGTTACGTGCTTACCTATTAGAGGGAGGAGTATTTTTATGAGATTAGGGTGAATTCCATCCAATCCTATTGCCGTAGACTTAATAGAAAGTATAACCTTTCCCACATTAATTGCGTCCACACATTGCAGGGAAAATGACCGCTGCGAATTAATAAAGGCAAAGGAGTCAACTTGATCCTGAGATGTCCGAACTGGGCCGATAAATTTGTGGTTTAGCTCATCAAGATTAATATTTATATTTCCAGATGTTTTTGCAGGACAGATACCAGCTTGCCGTATTGTTTTCCAAAAAGCTGCACTTGATTTGTTGGCATTGAACTTGTTTTGATAGTAAGTGCTTTTGTTCTTACGTATTAGGTTCGTTACCTCATTTCGGACACGCCTGAACTCATCATGAATAAACGGGCATTGATATCTTCGCCATCTATAAAAAAGTAAGTCCCGTTCATTGATCTTGTTCTGAATTTGCTGGCTGAACCAAGGTATATCGGAATTTTGTATTCTCTTGGTTTTCAGGGGAACATGTTTATCAAACAAATACTCAATGTTTTTATTTAGTACTGAAACTTGGATATTAACGTCAGATGAAGCGTAAATAGGGGACCAGTCAAGACTAAGGCAATCATTAAAAAGAGAAGACATATCAACAGACGGAAAATGACGAAATTGCTTACATACATCCGTTACGCGAATAGGAAATACGTTTAAAATTAGTATGATCATGTCGTGATGTGAGAACCCCGGACAGATGATCTGATCATAGTGAGTTATTAAATCAGTCCTAGGTACTAAAAACACATCTATAAGCGATGGGGTTTTATTAGGAAGAAAATGTGTGGGATTCGACGTGTTGACAAATTTTAATCCAAGAGTTTCAATTGAATCTGAGAACTGTTTGTTTTTATTTCCTAAGATGTCCATATTTAGATCTCCACTTACAATTATTTTTTGATAACTTGAGCTCAACTCTTCGAGAATATCTCTTATTTCAGAGTAGCATGCTACATCAGGCGCAGAATATATTGAGCCTACCAATAATTTATGTTGACCAGCTGTCATCTCTACAAAAATAAACTCCGATTTATCTCTTTCATTAGAACGTTTCACTATTTTGCTCTTATAACAGCGTTTTATATAGATGGCTGCACCCCCGCCCCGTTTAAGAAGTCGATCTCCTCGAAATAAGTCGTAGCCTTTAATTTTAAATAATTCATTACACATTTCATTTTTGGTCCAAGTTTCAGAAATCCCAATTATATCCATACAACCATTATCAAACAAGTAACGCATTTCATCGATTTTATTTACTATGCTCTGTGCATTTAAGTGGCAAAACCGAATGCCGATCTTATCTTTGCATACGATGTCAACCAGCATTTTAGATTTGTCAATGCAATTTCCCACTGGTTGAGAATTCCCTCCCAAATTATTTCGATCTATTATTGACATTTAAACGTATAGAAGAACACGGTTGGGACAATAAAAAGAAAGAACACATCAATAGTTAGCTTTATGTTATACATGACAATGACTTTACAGAATGTGTACTTCAGAAAAAGATTCAAAGAAAGAAAAAAAGAATTATAAGAAAAGAGGAAATAGATAGCAATAAAGAAAACAGAAATAGGAATATTGTAGTTTACTAATATATTTTTGAAGATTCTCTGCTTACGATGGTCCATTCTCATTGTGATTCGTTTTCAGCTTTTCCAGGTCTTCGTCGCCGGTGATTAGTATGGATTCTCCTCTTAGTGTCCGAGCATACACTTGTCCGTTGTTGGTATGGACTGCCGAGATCAATTTCGATTGTTTCATTTTCAGCGCGTTTCGTTGCAAGAGATAGTTGTTTTTGGTCAAGCTCTCATTTAAATAGATTTTGTTGTCGGATGGTATATTTAAATCACGAAGAGATAACGCACATTTAGTTTGTTTATATCTCGTTAAACAGCCTCTCAGTACACGATTTTTGTCACGAGGGTCAGTGAATTTAATTATTATTGTACCATCATACGAAGAATTTTTCCCTCTCAACGTTTGATGTTTAACCCTGAATATTGATTTGAGAGGCGGTGAAAAAGCTTGGAATTGTATTTAATTTTAATATAACTTTTGAATAAAGAATTTTAATTGACCGGATTACATGAAGCGAAAGCTCGGAATTATTAATTTCATTACCTACCTACATTAACGAATTTGGGCGGAACGAAGTTCGCCGGGCCAGCTAGTTTTATATAATTGAAACTACTATTGTGTTTTCTTTATTAATTTTTTTTTTGAATATATAAGTTTATATAAAAAAACATCTAGTCTATTGTGTATTTTATTTGGTGTACTTAATAAACTCATTGGCTGAATATGCGCCATTCTATTCACCACGCGCTCAGTTTGGTGTACTTAATACCACGGTTGCCGTTTTGGTAGGATCCTACCAAAATTGGTAAGTTTTTTCAGCTTTGGTAGGTTGGTAGGTTTCAATTCAATTTGGTAGGTATTTTTTACTAAAACATCCAAAACAACTCTTTTACAAAAAATAACATAATCTCTAATTAATTTCTCAAAAGAAGTACACAAATGTAACCAGGCACTAAATGACTTGCGAGAACGTATATCTTATTTTGTTTGACTGAATTCACTCATACATTTTTTGAATTGACATTTGAGATGACAGACCAAAATAAATTTATTACATTCGGTTGTCGAAGCTTTAAATTATTTGTTGGCACTTCGAAACATGGATAGGTAAGTACTTTATCAAAATAATTAAATAATTGGCGTTGAATATGAAGTGAAAATTCCTCTAAAGATTCGTAGTTAGAAAAAAACGTAAGACTGATAGCGAAATCGAAGCTGATTCGGGAAAACCAAGCACGTCAACATTGCACTTAAACAGGTATATTTCAATAAATAACAATAAAACTTTGAAATTCAATTTTTAATTTTCTTCGTAGTGAACGAGAAAAACCAACAGATGATGAAGCTAAAGCGAGCGTCTCTGGAAGAACCAGCACATCAAAATCATTGGAATTTCCTTCAAGAAGGGATATTTTATCGTATGCAATATTCGTGTATACAAAATTATGTACATTTGTAACTAACTGAGTTCAAATATTCTTTATAGAGAAGAAACTTTATCGTTGGATGAAGAAGACAAATTGCAAAATGTGAAGAAGGATCGACATTTTCGGAATGAATGGCTATCTAGTTTTCCATGGTTGACAAATAAAAACAACAAATGCTTTTGTAAAGCTTGTGACAAAATGCTTGTCAACCAGCCACACCAAAAATCATGAAAAAACCGAGTGGCATATTCGAAACATAGGTAAGAAGAAGAATCAAACTAACATTGACACATTTATGGCAGAGGAAAATCGTCAATTTCTTGATCAAGTCCGTCTTTCCGAGCTGACTCTGGTTTTTTTTATCATTCAACACAACTTGTCTTTTGTTCTAATGGATTTTTTACCGAATCTGCTAAAAGAATGCTGCCCAGACTCAAAAGTAGCACAGTCTATAAAGTGTTGCAGAACAAAAGCAACTGAACTGGCGAACGTGTTGGCCAACAGAGCAAAACAAAAAATAGTGACGGATCTCCAAAGATCAACATTTTCGTTGATAGTTGACGAAACAACAGATTTGTCAACCAAAAAGTCCTTAGTGTTGGTAGCAAGGTATGTGGATAACATCTCGAAATGTATTCATGATCGTTTCTTGGGTTTGATCGAATTATTCAAACCGGATGCAGACACTATTTCCCAATGCATAAAAAGTTTTTTTGATGAAAATAACATTAAAATACAAAATTTGATAGGACTTGCAACAGACGGAGCTAGTGTCATGGCCGGGGAAATAAATGGAGTGCAAGCAAAATTAAAAAAAGATGTTGACTTTTTTTACATGAAGTGTACCTGCCATTCACTGCATTTGTGTTCGTCTTATGCATGTAAAAAACTTCCGGTGGAAATCGAAGAACTTTGCCGAAAAATATACAAGTTTTTTGCATACAGTCCGAAGAGAATCAATGAGTTAAAGGAATTTCAAGATTATTGCAGCGTCAAGCCTCATAAGATACTTGGAATTTCGTTAACTAGGTGGCTTGCTCTGGAGAATGCTATTAATCGTATAGTTGAACAATGGGAAGCCCTCAAACTGTATTTTATTTCATCTTATTTGGAAGTAAATGGAATTAACACTAACGAATTGGCTAATTTAATGGATTGTCCCGACACGAAAGTTTACTTCTTGTTCCTGTCATATATACTCAAAATCATAAACAATTTAAACAAGGAGTTTCAATCCGAAAAAGCTCGATTACCGTATCTTTATGAACACCTTGAATCAAATACAAAATTAGTGTTGAGTAATTTTATTAACAATAACTATATAAGAAATAGTTCTCTTGAAGATGTTGACTACAAGGATACAAATAATTATTTGCCAATTGAGGAAGTGTTTGTAGGAAGCAAAGCTGAAGCGTACATTATGAAATGTAAGATATCAAACGCAAACCAAACAGCAATAAAGATAAATATTCGCAGTTTTTATATAGAACTTTTAGATCAGATAATGTCCAGATTTGATTTCGGTAATATTAATTTGAAAAATTTGTCCATCATAACGCCTCAAAAAGTTTTATCTGATAATGAAATATCTATTGTACCCTTGGTATCTGCTTTTAATTATTTGTTTGATTGTGATCCTGAAGCTATCGGGATACAATGGAAGCTTCTAAGATTTTCCAAAAACAATTTGAGCCCTACGATGGAAATTAATCAGTTCTGGGAAAAAATTGGCCAAACTCAAAACGGAATGAACGAATATTGTTATAAAGATTTAACAAATTTCGTTTTTAGTTTACTGACCCTACCTCACAGTTCTGCAGCAGCAGAAAGGAAATTTTTTGATTTGTCCCTAATAAAAAATAAACTAAGAAACAAATTGGGATTTAATGTAATAAACAGTATAATGTTAGCAAAAGAATTGGCCGCTGACAACAAATGTGAATCTCATTACGTCTGGTCAGCTAAAAATTATTTTTAAACTAGGTACCTATTTATTTCTTGTTAAGTTTTCTACAGAATATGTTTTTTTACGTTTGTTTTTATGATTTAAATTGAATTAAGTATGTGATTTTTGTGATAATTACATAAGTATTTGTGATTTTTTTTTGTATTTTATTGAAGTCTGATATACATACCTACCTACTGGATACCTATGTTAAATGGTTACGGTACCTATGCTTTAAACTTAAACTTAAACTAATGTGCGTTAAGAAAAATAAATATGAATTACTGCGAAAACACGTTTTTTTATGTTGTTTATATATTTTTTTCGAAAAATAAACGCAAACGAAGCTTGGTAGGTTTTTCATTGAGTTGGTAGGTTTTTTTTAAAAGCTTGGTAGGTTTATTTTCTTGACAACGGCAACCGTGCTTAATACACTCATTGCTTGAATATGCGGCATTCTATACACCATGCGCTCAGTTTGGTGAACTTAATACAATCATTGGTTACGGCATTCTATACACCACGCGCTCAGTTTGGTGTACTTAATACACTCATTGCTTGAATATGCGCCATTCCATACACCACGCGCTCAGCTTGGTGTACATTATTTATTGAATATTAGTACATAAATATATTTATTTTCTTGAATTCCAATGTTAATTATAATTTTGTTTTTGTTTTGAACAGTTCTTACACTATTTGCAGCAAATTATAAACATACTACAACAAATTGCTGGATATATTTTTCACAATGTTGCATGTTTTTTATTGCTTGGGGTATATTTTGCACAGTTTCCGGCATACTAAATTTACCAAAAGCAGAATATTGGTTATATTTTGTACAATGGTGGATTTTTTTCTTGTTCTTTGAAATTGGTGGAATATTTTGCACATTTTCCCGCATAATAAATGTATCGAAAGCGGAATTTTGGATATATTTTGTACAATGGTGTATTTTTCTTCTTGTTCTTTAAAACGGGTGCATTTTTTTTCCAAATTCAGGAGTTAGAGCATACGTATACAGGGTGTCCCACAGTGACCGCCGCAGACGAAAGCCATTTTAATTAAGCAAAATAATACGTTCGATAGTTGATTGTGGGAAAATCGTTAATCGCATAGAAAAAAGCTGTATGAAAGTAAAACCGAGTAAATTACTTCGTTTAAAATTCGTTTTTAAATTAGGCACTCGCATTCATACTAATTCATGATTTTCTTGCGTCCATATAATACAGGTGAATAATTAGAATCATAGAAACAATTACAAATCATTCAGATACATTTCCGATCAGAAAGTAAACTTGTATAGGTATTATTCATCGAATCATCGTGTATTTTTCACACTCATGGGAATAATTTGACACCGAAAGGTGGTATAAATTATTTACATCGAGGTGTATGATTTAAACCAATTATTAGTTTATTACTTACACTTCCGGGTATATTATGTTCTGGTAACCAGAATAATTTGTATACCACTAGCACAATTTATGTACCGAAAAACGGTATAATTTGTGAACACCCGGTGTAAATTATAAACGACAACGCGGTATTATATACACGGAATTGAAATTAATTGTACAAAACCTGCACTCAAAAGTGGCATATTTTTTATATTTAAAATGTATATCACGAAAGTGCAAAAAATACACCAAATATTTCGGTGTATTGTGGACTTTTGTGCTACTTGAGTCTACAACTATTTGTACGTGAAACTTTATTTTTGACACAAATAGAAACGAATTCCAATTTAAAGCCGATGCCGAACGGCACATTTTGAAAAGGTTCTCATGACAGTTTATAATCTTTGATGTTTATCAGACTTTCGCAAGAGGTGCGGCATTGAGAAAAAACATTAGGTGTTCCTGGGTGGAATTCGAACCTTGAACCCGTTGCTCAGCAGTGAAACGCCCTAATCATCGTTATTAAAAATTAGCTTGTTAAACGTCAGCTGTCAAGTATGTTCTCATAATACCATTAGAATACGTGCGTACATATATAATGCAGTCATATTTTATAATAAGCAATTACACCCTTCTCCAAGAAATCTATTGTCAAATGCAATTTCAACGAGAATGTTTAATTAGTGACTCCTGTCAGACGTGAAGTTTGCTGGGATTTTTTTTTGTATCTGTAGCAATAAATAGTAATTAGGTTCAACCACTAATAAAGAAACTTTGTGCAAATAAGCCATTAATCCTGCAAAGCTCATATATATATTCCCGCTGTAGGCATTAAAGTGGATTTCATTGCCCGTCTTGTTTGCACCTTGCCATTATTTCCAATTAACTTAGACAGTTTTATCATAGTGACTGAGAGAGCGCAGAAAAGCAAATACATTTACTCGTAAGCCAATGCTGTGCCTCTGCAATATAGAAGGGATGCGCTTCGTGTACTGTTAAAAAAATAATGTCGTCAGGATACCACGCACACAGCCCCACATACGGTAAACAGCAAGAACATAAAATAAATTTGCTTTTTGGTTTTGTTTCCTCAGAGCTATAATTAACTTTTGCTGTTGTTCCTACTCCTGGCAATGACGACAATCATTGCGGTGACAATGAAACTGTGGAATGGTTTCGTAACGCCACAGTAGAAAATGTTTCAGTAACATGTAGGGTAGGTAGGTACCTACTTGAATGTTGTGCCATCTTGCCATGTCATCCATTTTAAAGCGTTTTTTATCTGCGCCGCAATCAAGTGTGAAGTGCTTATTCTGATTACAACTTTGATATAATGTAGCACGCGCACTTGATCAGTGTATTGTCATGTTTTTAATGGACCGCTATAATTTTATGAGCCAAAAAGAGAGATAGTTGCTTTTGCTAAAAATGAACGAGCATAACCTTTTATGTGTGTTCTGCGACAGCCTCGAAAACGGTATGCAAACAAAAATACCGCCAGGCCAGTGACTCAAGTCTCTTCGACGATTGCCCGTCTTTGTAGCCTTGTAAAGCAGTAAACAAATTCATCTTCAAAAAGTTCAAAGCAGTGAAATTACTCTTTCCTTAGCAAACACATCAAAAACTGCTTCACCTCTCAATGTCAAAAAGAAGTATTTCATTAATTAAAGTCTGCTCCCTTGCTCTGGAGCTGAAACTTTATTACTAACCTCCAACAATGTTGGTATGGATGCACATCTGTGCATCCAATCCATACAGACATCGCCCCAACCGTGGCAGAATTTGTTGCGGGTCTCTAACAGATGTCGATGAACAAGGAACGCTTTCAAAAGTGCAACTTTACGAAACTAATTTGAAATCTTCCTCCATCACGCTGGTAAGCCATTACATCCTTCCATCGCTGAAAATTATGCACAAGTTAAACACATTTTCTGAAAAGAATTTCATAGCTACGCAAATCTTTCTCAAAAGTAAACAGTCATACGAGTACCTACATTTAAAGGAAGACATTACAGCTGGGTGTACTTTTCCGAATTTTGAATTTTAAGGTTGTCTATTCTGGAGGATAATGCATCTAAGTGTAAGAGGACAATGTTTACTTTTTATTTTTTTCCAAAACAACGATAAGTGGGTTTTTCGAAAATCGCCCATCCCCACCTACATACATTGCGAAAAACGTTTGGCCCTTTTACACAGGCAACACGTAAGGTCAAATGGAAACCTCGAATGGAACATTCGAATTAATGTGCAGCATGAAGATAGCTTTGCTGTATAGATTCACAATTTAAATGCAAAGAGTCTTCCCTCGTTGATGGATTTTCTCCGATGCGGTATTTTGAGGTTCTTCATATATATTGCCAAATGGAATGCCTTCATGAATTATGTATTTTCCTTCCGGATAATAAAACCGCAATATTTACCCTTTAAATTCCTGATAATATGTTTTTGTACACGTTTCCGAAAAGATTATTATTATTATTATCATCATCGGTCCCATCTCTTTTGGTGAATGCCAATATTTGGTAAATTAATACAGTAAAGGCATACTTACCTCAAAAGTATTTTTTTTTATAAGGATGTGTATTTTATTTCAGACTTTTTTTTATATTTATCTTTTAGCTTTTTGGCACAGAGTGAATACAAAATTTCATTTCATGAAGGTACATAGGTCAATGGAATAACAACGACATCAAGGGTGAATAGTTTCTCCCAAGATGAGAATGGAGGAGACACGAAACGAATGGATAGATGCAAGAACGAAAGTACATCATTTAATGTATCTACCTCCCAACATTTGAAAGCTGTATTCATCGAATACATTTGTTAGCAAAAGTACATACCTATATATGTATTTGTATATGACATTCATTATCGTTAAATTTAATATCAATGGTTGTGGCAGACAACTACAGAACTGAATCAGTAAAACTGTTCAAGGTCATTGCTAGGTTAGGTTAGGTTAAAGTGGCTGTCAGCACAAGGCCGACACACTTATACCAGGGTTAGGTCCATTGTGATGCCACACGGATCGCGGGGTTTCAACACTACTAGTTAAACCATTTAGAGCTTCTTATGAAGCGCGATATACTTCTAACGTCAGCGTTAGCCAAGTCGTTAAGATCATTAAGCAAGAAATCTCCCAGATAAAGATTTCTATTATGGGAGAGAGCAAGACATGTGCAGAGACGGTGAGGTATAGTCTCCTCCTCCTCCTTGTCCAAGAAACTTCTACAGAAATCGTTCGAATAAACGCCAAGCCTCGATGCGTGCTTGCCTATCAGACAGTGCCCTGTAATGGCACCTATAGTGGAGCTAATATGCAGTCGGTTTAGTGAGATCAGACTCTTAGAGCGTCGCAGATCCAGCTTTGGCCAGATGTGCTTAGTCGCTAGACATGTATTACTACTTGTCCACCTAAGGTTTGTTCTCTCGATTGCAGATAGCTTGAATAAAAGTTTGCAGGTAGCGATTGGGATACCCAGAGAACCCTTTTCAGGTAAAAGTGGGAGTTTGGTTTCCTTTTTGGCGAGTTCATCAGCCCTGCAGTTTTCTGGAATATCTCTATGCCCCGGCACCCAACAGAGGTGAATGTTAAACTGCTCCGCCATCTCCATAAGATATGAACGGCACTCGAGGGCTGCAATGGAATTTAAAGATACTGAATCCACGGACTTGATCGCGGCCTGACTGTCCGAGAAGATACAGATATCCTTTGCGGATATCACATTTCTCTTCAGCCACGTCAGGGCTTCTTTTATCGCCATAATCTCCGTCTGGAATACGCTATACAGTGATTAGGAAGACGGAAAGAGAGACTCAGATTTAGCCTTTCGGAGAAAACGCCGCCACCAACCCCGTCACTAGTTTTTGATCCATCGGTGTAGAAGTGGATCGCTTTATCTTCCTCAAATTCAGCGTCCTCCCAAAATGATCTGGAAGGAATAGTGACCTGAAAGTTCTTCCCGAACTGTAATTGGGGTATGGTGTAGTATATGTTTCATGGTAGACACTCAAATGAGTCCAGAATGATGGTGTGGCCAATATTATTGTTAACCCACTGCGAGGTAGCCTTAAGGCGGACAGCAGAACAGGCTGCTGTTTGCCTATACATAGGTATTACCTATTATTTTTTTATTTTTTGGTGATTCAACTTGAATAAGGTAGAAAAACACTAAACTTGAACTTTTAAGCAATAGGCGTTTTTTCTGAGGTTTGAGTGTTTTTAAAATGTTACGTTAACGTTCACTCCCAACAACATCATTGCATTTTTTAAAAATATTTTTTAGGTATTGGTATAGATTTAAATTCACCGATAGCACCGATCGCGTTATCGCAATCCGTCCTCGACGCAATACAAAAATCGTCGAAACGCCATCCGGATCCAGCGTATGTGTGGCAACATCGCGGTTTAGGATAGGACTCCGGACAAAATCGCGAAACTGGAATGGGCCTAACAAATCCTCAGCAAAACCAGCGGGGATTTGTTGACAAAACGCCAGAGATCAGTGGAAGGGACCATTTCGGTTCCCAAGAGGCAGAGGCCATTTAGCGAGGCCCTTAAGGACAAAATTGTGGTCGCGGTTAAAGACCGCAGTCAAATAGACGGCACTATCTCCCATGAAAGATGGTATGATGTACTATCTGCGCTCTCGGGCAACTACGCCTCATTCGTGAGAGAAAACCCGGGACCACCTAAGCTAATTCATGAAGGCGGGTGGCATCAAGGCCACATGAAGCTGGTCGCATGCAGCGACCAAAGATCGGCTGACCTCTACAAGCTTGCGATCAGTAGGCTTGGAGAGGTGTGGCCCGGCGCAAAGCTCGAGGTCGTTGCGAGGGAGGACATCCCCTGCCGGCCAAGATCGCGCATGTGGATCCCCCCAAATGCATCCACCCCAGAGGGCGTCTAAGACATTCTAAGATTAAGCAACCCCTCACTACCGACCCATAACTGGAAGGTGGCGAAACTCGAGGAGCAAAAGGGTTCCCACAGATGTGCGGTAGTCATCATCAACTAGGAAACCCTGGCTCCTCTGGCAAAGACCAATGGCCTCATACGATTTGGCTATATCGAGGTCAATATGTGGGTGTATAAGAAGGACGAACTTGAGGCATGAAAACTTCCTCCTCCTTCTCCTTACCCTGAACTCTCAAACAATGAGCCATCTACCTCGTTCCCTTCGCTGGAGGACTTTGATTCCGCCGATCATGCGGCAACTGCAAAATCGTCACTCTCCGTAAGCGATATCCAATCGGATATAGAGACTGACGATTTCCTTGATAGGGTTCTTCTGAGTGAAGATGAACTTCTCAGTTCGTCTTCGGAATTGGAAGGCCTAAATAACACCGTGAGTTATGGATTTAATGAAATCCCGTCAGTAGCCGAACACTGAGCTATGTACACAAATGAAATAAAAACGTCGCTTTCTATTTTATGGTTCTTTATTGTATGAACGCTAAGATCAGACTGACAATCAATTACACAATGTCTAGTTAATATAAGCTTAACAATAGAATAGATAACAGTAATCACAGCAAGAGCGATGAAAGACCTGTACAGTGTTTAGTAAATAGCAACCCGTTAATAGCCGGTCATGTACTCATATGTGTTATGAGTTTGATCATCTTTGGAGATTTTCCCAAGGTCAACGGAACTTGTGAGAAAGAAAATGTATACTCTCGTTGTTTCCATGCAGGCTGTACGGTATGGTTCAGTATACATGACTCGTGGTGGAGGTGCCTTCGACAATGCTGTAGTTAATCCAGATTAACCTCCAACACTCAATAAAGGCTTCGGCCGCTTTTATTCTTCGCCTTTCTAAAGGCGGGGAAGATGTCGTCTTGATGCAAGAACCATGGATTGTACACAACATGGTTCAAGGACTCAAGACTCCTGGATATTACTCACTCTATGTGGGCGACAAAGGTAAACCAAGATCGTGCATACTAGTGAAAAGAAACCTTAATGCTTATTTACTCCCTAATTTCAGCGATCGTGATATAACTGCTGCGAAACTGGAGACTGCAGGCAGATCACTCTGGTTGGCATCGGCATATCTCGCTTTCAATAAAGGGATTCCCAAGGTCTGATTACAAGGGACAAGCTGCTTTGGGCACTACATAGCTTCAAGCCCTTCAAGTCTGCAGGACCAGACGGCATAATACCTGCCGAATTACAAATGTCTTCGGATATCATCACACCAGTATTGGAGATGATTCTGAACAGCTGCTTAAAAATGACATACATTCCTCAGGCTTGGACAGAAGTGAAAGTGGTTTTTATACCAAAAGCCGGGAAATACTCCCATGTCTGCCCAAAAGACCTGAGAGCTATTAGTTTATCATCATTCCTCCTCAAAACGTTGGAGCGACTGATTGATATCCATCTCCATACCAACATAAATACGCAACTTCTATCTGCGTCTCAACATGCATACTGTAAGGGTAAGTCAGTTGAAACCGCCCTTCACTCTCTGGTACGCACTATTGAATACTCCCTTCATCACAAGGAGTACACTATGGTTGCTTTTCTGGATATAGAAGGCGCCTTTAACAATGTGGGTACTTCTGCAATCACAGATGCACTGACAGCACTGAATGTGGAGGGTTCGCTTGGTGAATTGATCAATCTACTGCTCACAAGTCGGATTATCAACTCAAAACTGGGCGTTTCATCCGCCAGGAGGTCTGTCAGTAGAGGCACGCCGCAAGGAATTTGGTGGTGAATGAACTACTGATATACCTGGAAGGGGTGGGCTGCAGGGTGATTGCATATGCGGATGACATTGCTATAGCCGTCTCCGGAAAGTACCTCAATACTATAAAAGAAATTGTGCAAAACGCTCTCAACAAGCAAAAGAAATGGGCTAATCACTGTGGCTTGGGTATCAACCCCCACAAAATAGAATTAATCCTCTTCTCCAGGAAACACAAGATTCCGCACATCGACCCACCCTCTATTGGTGGTACAAGATTAGCATTTTCTGACGAAGCTAAGTTCCTGGGTCTTATCTCCGATAGGAAGTTAAGCTGGAAACCCAACATACAAGAAAGGGTAAAAAAAGCCACAGTGGCACTTTTCTCTTGCAAAAAAGCCATTGACACAAGTGGGGTCTACAACCCCGCATAACTCATTGGCTATATGTATCAATCGTAAGATCGATTCTCACATATGGGGTTGCAGTCTGGTGGACTGCCCTAAGTAAAGCTATAAACTGTGCTAAGCTGGGCAAAGTCCAACGCACAGCAGGTTTGTGCATAAGCGGAGCACTCCGTACCACCCCCTCAGCAGCAGTAGACATCCTGCTAAATCTGTTACCCCTCGACATTTTTAGTAGGCATTGTAGTTTGAGCATGAAGGGTTAGCGGCTACTGTTCGATCTTGTATCGTCAAACTCGATGGAAGTGGACCATATTACATTAAGATCCGCAGAATGTTAAACAAACATCGAGCAAGAGGCAGCTGATACTACAACTTAAATGCCCACTTAACTGGTATCCAATATTGTGTTTCTTTTATTCGACACTGTATACTGCATCATTTGGGCCCATGCAAAGGTTTCAAAACTCGAAAATCTAAGGAAAAGCAAATTATGTGGAAGGCTGTGTCTGCTGATTTTGAACGGACTATTTTACGCAATATTGGGAATGTAGAAACACTTAAAACAAACAACGATCTCCTATTTCAAAGAGTGATGAACATCATCTTGCATTGATATCCGTAACTTTTAACCACAAATCCCGCAATCACATTTTCGCCATTTTGTACTTGTACCATCTATAGCTGGCACACCTAAGAAAATAATTTTATTTTAATCAGGTTTATCTAAACATTAAATCTGACCTTTTTCCACTCTTTTCTTGAAAAAAAAACAAGACCGTGTAGAAGTCCCAGTCATAGTTCCGATGACAGGACTAAACATTTCAACTGTATATGTATGTGTGTGTTTATATATATTTACTCGTAAGTATGTAAATATTTATGAATGTATAGTATATACTTTCTATTCATTGTGTACTATAGCTTGCAACACCAAAGGCAGATGGAAGAAAAAAAAAAAGAAAATTTCATTCTACGAACCAAGAAATGATATTCTGTTCTCAGCACAATAAGATGAAATAAAGGCAAGCATGAAAACTGAATACCTTCGATAAGCGACATGGTTCTGGCGGAAGCATTATCGCAATTTTCAGATCAAATGAAAGTACCGTACATAACGAAGCCCCCGATATATCTTGTCATTTTAAAAATGATTATCGCTACCGTAGCAGCGGCTAAGAGGACAATGCTGTGGTTGCAAAGCTGAAAAGCATAGTGACAAGAACGGTGAAAATCCCAAAGGTTTATTGTAATCCATAGCCATATTCTCATATAAGACAACACAACCTGCCCTTAGAGAGAAATGAAACTGAATGGGAAGAAAATAATTATTTAAGTATGCATAAAATATTGGTAATACGAATTTCTACATTTTAAGCTAGTGAAAATGGGCGACACAATGGAAAATTGCAGAGCTATTTTATGTCATTCATATTATAACTTAAAGATATATTTGTAGGTGGGTAAACATGTTTGTATGTTTTTCACAATTTCAACTTTTGGTGTTGTATTGTTCTAGTAGTTATTTTCATCATAACAATTTGACTAAGCAACAAAATCGTATATGAAATTAATAAAATGGAAATAGCTTATAGGTAGTGCAATTGAATTATATTTATTTCAATGTTTGCATTGTGGGTAACCTATTGTAAATTGAAGTTATTGTAAAAATAAAGATACTTTTGAGGCTTGAAAAACATAAAAAAATGTTTCTTAGTTTCTTAGAGCATATTGCTGGCCCTTCTTCGGTATCTTGTAAACAGAGTCCGAAAGCATATCGACCTCGTACGCTGTTTTTTAACAATCCTATTAGTCTAAGAGCCTGCTGCAATTTTTTTTTGGTGTGAGATATATGTAGTAACCAAAAGATTTGCTCATGAATATAAACATCTGAAACATTTCAAATCAAATTTGACCGGCAGTATTTTGTTTGTGCTGAAGTTACTAATATTATGTTAAAAATGACTTTTTTTACTAAATCTGTATCGTTAATATAACCATTTGAATTCGGTATTAAACAAAAGAACAGAACAGTTTGAATACAAATGTGTAGTCCCAAGACGGTTCGCATGCTGATCTCTCTGTGCTAGACGGACTTTAAAAAAAATCAGATTTTTAAATAATTGGTATAACTATAAACTAATTACTCTAAAACAATGATATGAACATCCTGATCACAAATATGTAGGTTCCAGACCTTTTATATGGTGATACGAGGGCGGGTCAATAAATCCGTGACTTTTTGAATTTCTGACCTCTTTACTGAAACGGCAACACTGCTCCTGTCAACAGGCATCTGTCAGTTGACTCCTGTCAAAATTTAAACTTGCTGCGTCAGTTAGTTTGTGTTTGACAGCTATTTTTATCAGACTACTCACTAATTTTAAGGGAGAAAATGGAAAAAAGTGAATTTCGTGTGCTTATTAAGCATTATTTCTTGCGAAAAAAAACCATTACCGAGACCAAGGCTAAGCTTGAAAAAGACTATGGGGACTCTGCACCATCGATTTCAATGGTAAAAAAGTGGTTTACTGAATTTCGTTGTGGCCGTACAAGCACTGAAGATGCCGAACGTCCTGGACGCCCAGTTGAGGTCTCTACACCCGAAACAATCGAAAAAATTCACGATATGGTGTTGGCCGACCGAAGATTGAAAGTGCGAGAGATTGTGGAAGCCGTAGGGATCTCGCATGGCTCAGTGGTTTCAATTTTGAATGATTACTTGGGCATGAGAAAGCTTTCTGCAAGATGGGTGCCGCGTTTGCTCACAGTCGACCACAAACGCAATCGTGTAACAACTTCACAGGAAGGTTTGGCGTTGTTTAATCGCAATATGGAGGAGGTTCTGCGCCGTTTTGTAACCGTGGACGAAACATGGATCCATCACAACACACCAGAGACCAAACAACAGTCAAAACAGTGGGTTTCTAAGGGTGAATCGGCGCCAAAGAAGGCCAAGGTGGGTTTGTCAGCCAATAAAGTTATGGCGACTGTTTTTTGGGATGCACGCGGGATAATCCACATTGACTACCTTCAAAAAGGAAGAACAATCAATGGGAAATATTATGCCAACTTATTGGACCGATTCAATGACGATTTGAAAAAAAACCGACCTCATTTGGCCAAGAAAAAAGTTATTTTCCACCAAGACAATGCAAGGGTGCACACATGTGCAGTTGCCATGGCAAAAATCCATGAATTGGGCTATGAATTGCTCCCTCATCCACCCTATTCTCCATATTTGGCTCCGAGCGACTACTTCTTGTTCCCAAACCTGAAGAAATGGCTTGGTGGAAAAAGATTTGACTCCAATGATGAAGTCATCTCGCAAATAAAGGCCTATTTTGAGGACCTCGACAATTCATTTTTTTTGGAAGGGATAAAAAAATTGGAGAAGCGTTGGACAAAGTTTATAGAGCTCAAGGGAGACTACGTTGAAAAATAAAATTATTTTTTTATCAAAAAATCTGTGTTTTATTCCAAAAGTCACGGACTTATTGACCCGCCCTCGTATCTCTTTACCAGACGCAGAAAAACTTTTCTGTAAGTAAATACAAATTTTATCATGCTCAGCCGTAAGCCTTGGTAGCTGGCGCTGTATTTTTAAGTTTTTCATACTGTATGTACATTTATCTAAGTGTAATTAATAATAATAATAATAATAATAACAAAAATATCATGCTCAAAGTTAACGCGGGACATTTGATCCAACACTCCAAGATCAGAACAGCCAATCACCTGGGAATGGCTGCGTCATCACTTTCATGAACAAACATGTTCACACAGTACCAGAGCGATGGAATCATATTGCATGCACGCGCAGTGCAACTGACGGATATTACATCAAGGTATATTTGATTAATCAGCGATTCACATCATGGGACCAGCGGTTTCCCAACGGGAGACAATTATATTTGGAGTTAGTTCTATTCTGGATCTAACCAAGTGCGGTTTAAATTGTAGCATATAGATTAAGTGAATAAAAGTCTTAATATAAAAACGGTCATATTTGTATATTGTAAGTCGAACGAGTGGATGTGCCTTCGGGCACATGTTCGCGGTTTTTTTTTAGTATCCTCGTAAAGGATAACGTTAACTTCAAGTTTCTACTTCGTTGTTTAACATTAACAATACAAACAATAAATCCGAAAATGCCTTTTCTAATATACTGAGTGGCTCTCTGACGGGGCACGTTGAACTATAAAATTCTAAGGAACATTTATCAGTAAATCGAACTTGACCCTTAAAGTCTAATTCCTTTCAATAAATGATCGAAACAACAAATCTTTGGTTTCAACAGAATTAACGCGGTCTATCAAACCTAATTCAACGCAAGTTCAAGATCCAGTAATGGGTTTGAATTGCAACCAACAATGACATATCAAGATTTTTGATTCGAAAGTTGGTGTTACAAGTTGCTGCTCGCAGAGAACACAATTTAAACCCACCGTAGGGGTAGGCCTCCATTTTCTGATTAAATGTTCTCAAACCAACAAAATCTTTTGATTTCTCAAAAATATTTTTAGGCAGAATGGTAACTTGAGAGTTACTATCTAACTTTAATTCAATTAGCTCGTTTTCTATACGCAACACTTCTCTCCAACACATCAATTAATTTGTATCGATTGATTTTATAAAATGATCAATAAATAATGAGTTATCACTCTCTCTTCAACATTTCCACTCTTTTGAAGATAACTTACATCGTGCTTTTTATCTTTGCATGCTGATGCCTGGTGGTTTAGCTTACAACAGGAAGAAAAGTCGCATTCCATAATCTGGGCATTTAATTCTCACGTGACTGAAATTACCATATTTGCATAAAACTCCTACTTGTGCAGCATTATACCGAGTACAAAATTATTTGAGTTTGAATTCTGAAATCTTTTAAAATTATTTTCATTAAAATTTCTAAATTTATTTTGACTGATTAAGCTTCCACTTGAGTTTTTGACTGCATAAACCTCCGACCTTGATTCTGCCATATCCTTGCTCTGCTCCATTATTGTTTCTGCGATTCATGTCGGATTCTGCGGCATGTTTCAATGGCTTTTTCCAATGTAGGTAAGACTGTCAATTTTAAGTAGCTGTGTTTGTGTGCTTCGGCAATTGATCAAAATAACTATCCTTTCACGCAGCACATTACCAATATTTCTGTTGTTCAAAGTCACACATTTCAGCCAGTGTGACGATGTCTTTTAAAAATTTATCGAACCGTTCGCCTTCCTTTTGTGAGCTTTTATAGAACAAGTACCGTTCGTATTGGTATTTGTGTGTTTGTTACAATACTTTTCAAATTGCTAAACCACCTTTCTTAGCACTTTTCTGCCAGCTGCACTTAAATTAAGAATAATTCTACAGCTTCTCGTCCTGCATAGCTTAGCTATCCAGCTACTTGAATGTCTGCCTCCTCTTTATCAATTTTTGTTGCTGTAGAATATATGTCGAATTGTGTCTTAAATCTTTCCAGTTTTATATTTTCATCCAAATTTAATGCTCCTGGAGTTGTAAAATCCATTTTATTTGCTTTAATCTCCTTTCTTATATGTATTTTCTCCTTTTATTTTAATTATTTTATTTTTTCTAATTTCCCCGGGACATGTGATCTTAGTGAAGAGACACGTTAAAGACAAAGTGTCAGTTTATTCATTTCTAATTCAAAACAAAAAATAATACAATACAACTGTTATACAATTATACAAACAAGAGAGCGAATTCACCAACCGTGCATATGTTTCATTATTATCGTATACAACAATCATGTCTACTTTTTTAATTAAAATAATGTTATTAAATTGTATTACATTTTACGCCAGAAAAACAACCTTCGACAGCAGTTTTAAATGTTTTTCCATTATTACCCTGCTTTCAGGCTGTCGCTTGTGACGCTCAGCTTCTTACTCCAACCTGAGCTACCTCTGAATAATTTCAGAAAGAGTCCGAAAAAGAGTCGAGGGTGAAAAAAGGAGTCCCATAAAAAAATAAATAAAAACCCCCTTATTTTTACAAGTTAATAAATACTTCACTTAAAACTACGTAACAATATACGAGGGCGGGTCAATAAGTCCGTGACTTTTTGAATTTCTGACCTCTTTACTGAAACGGCAACACTGCTCCTGTCAACAGGCATCTGTCAGTTGACTCCTGTCAAAATTTAAACTTGCTGCGTCAGTTAGTTTGTGTTTGACAGCTATTTTTATCAGACTACTCACTAATTTGAGGAGAAAATGGAAAAAAGTGAATTTCGTGTGCTTATTAAGCATTATTTCTTGCGAAAAAAAACCATTACCGAGACCAAGGCTAAGCTTGAAAAAGACTATGGGGACTCTGCACCATCGATTTCAATGGTAAAAAAGTGGTTTACTGAATTTCGTTGTGGCCGTACAAGCACTGAAGATGCCGAACGTCCTGGACGCCCAGTTGAGGTCTCTACACCCGAAACAATCGAAAAAATTCACGATATGGTGTTGGCCGACCGAAGATTGAAAGTGCGAGAGATTGTGGAAGCCGTAGGGATCTCGCATGGCTCAGTGGTTTCAATTTTGAATGATTACTTGGGCATGAGAAAGCTTTCTGCAAGATGGGTGCCGCGTTTGCTCACAGTCGACCACAAACGCAATCGTGTAACAACTTCACAGGAAGGTTTGGCGTTGTTTAATCGCAATATGGAGGAGGTTTTGCGCCGTTTTGTAACCGTGGACGAAACATGTTTCCATCACAACACAACAACACACCAGAGACCAAACAACAGTCAAAACAGTGGGTTTCTAAGGGTGAATCGGCGCCAAAGAAGGCCAAGGTGGGTTTGTCAGCCAATAAAGTTATGGCGACTGTTTTTTGGGATGCACGCGGGATAATCCACATTGACTACCTTCAAAAGGGAAGAATAATCAATGGGGAATATTATGCCAACTTATTGGACCGATTCAATGACGATTTGAAAAAAAAACCGACCTCATTTGGCCAAGAAAAAAGTTCTTTTCCACCAAGACAATGCAAGGGTGCACACATGTGCAGTTGCCATGGCAAAAAACCATGAATTGGGCTATGAATTGCTCCCTCATCCACCCTATTCTCCAGATTTGGCTCTGAGCGACTACTTCTTGTTCCCAAACCTGAAGAAATGGCTTGGTGGAAAAAGATTTGACTCCAATGATGAAGTCATCTCGCAAATAAAGGCCTATTTTGAGGACCTCGACAAATCATTTTTTTTGGAAGGGATAAAAAAATTGGAGAATAGTTGGACAAAGTTTATAGAGCTCAAGGGAGACTACGTTGAAAAATAAAAAAAACATTTTATCAAAAAATCTGTGTTTTATTCCAAAAGTCACGGACTTATTGACCCGCCCTCGTATGTACAAGGTTTTTCATTGGCGACTGACAACTTCAAACTTTCAGTGTGAATGTACCCTTAAACCGTTTGCCGAACTGTCAATGTCAAAATATTCAGTAAAATCAACATTTTTATCATGGTTCAGAAACAAAGTTTGCAAATAATAAAAATTTACTATCGAATTTCCGAGTCGGTGGTCGCAACTTTAAGAGCGTTAACGCCAATTTTCGGCCGTAATTCTTGTCCCAGTAGACAAGCAATTCATAGCCTAGTGAAAAAAATTGCATTAGAATATTAGCTGCTTGATGTTGCCGTGCCAGTGAGACTTCGTTTTGCTCGAAGTGTGGAGAATATTCCTGCCTTAGAGGCGTCCGTCGCAAACCAGCCAAATCAGTCAATTTCACGGTGCTCCTCTCAAGGATTGGGCCTCTCCCAGACCACATTATGGCGAATTTTGCGTAAGTGGTCTGGATGGAAGAAAATGAAGAATTCAGCGATGAAGCGCATTTTTTGTTAAACGTAATCGTCAATAAAATATGCGTTATGGACAGGTGAGAACCCTCATGTGTCACTGTGCGGTTTTCATGCCGAGGCATGGGCCGTTTTTATCGTCGATGAAAATGACCGTCACGTTACGGTAAATGGTATTCGCTATAGCGATACTCGTATGTTGCACCGATATTTCATTGAGCCATTGCATGAATTGGGCATCAGTGATATGTGGTTCCAACAAGACGGTGCCACAAGCCACACAGCGGGTGCAACAATCGAGTTATTGAAGTCTCAGTTCGGTGAACGTGTTATCTCGAGCAACGGACCCGTCTATTGGCCGCCGTGATCGTGTGATTTAACGCCTCTAGACTTTTTTCATGGGGCTAAATTGTAAGAGGAGCTCAGAACCAGAAATAGCGGCCGTATTGGTCGAAATGTGTAGCCGAGTCATCGAAAATCGGGTTCAACCTATCGACCGCTGCATACGTTTCCTTTGTGGATATAATATGAACGAAGTCGAATTCCATTCATAAATGTTTTGAGCGTAGTTTGTATTTTATTTAAAAAGAGGTTGTCAGGTCCTTAATGAAATAACCTTAACATATTTAGTTGATCATCTTAAAACAAATTAAAAGTAGAGAGCATTGACTGACAAGATTCTACCTTAAGTCGATTGGTTACCTTATTTTGGGTCAAAGTCAATTTGAAAAACAATCTCTCAGCTCACCTAATGACGAAATTATAAAAATGTAAATAACATTTATTGAAAAGGAATCTGATTTCATTGAATTTTAAAAAGAAGAATTCTGGAGTCCGGGCCATTAAAAATGAGTCAAAATCGAAAATGTAACGCTGCCTTCAACTACTCTATCAGAGCTCACCGAGCTCTCCGAGTGCAAAATGAGACACAAGAACAGTGTTCAAATGTGTCCGAGCTTGAAACTAAATTTTACAGACAGCTTAACAAGAAAAGAGCCTTTCGTCTATTGCGTTGGTTGTTTGAGCCGAGGCTTTCTCCAACTAGTAACGTGCTAATAACATGGATTTTTAAAGGCTGAACCGCGAATGTGCAATGAACTCAATTTCATACCCTAACCGGCAGAAATGAACTTTAATCCACGCATGTGGATTGTATTGCCACACTCTGTTTTTCCTCATCGCCGTGGCCACAACTGTTTAAAACCAATGTGCATCAGTATAGACATATTCGCTCACTGCCTGCAATGCATAATGGCACAACTCAAAAAAATTCACATTTGAACTGTGGACTCCGTTATGATTAAATTTAAACCCTTTACATTTCTGCAATATCGGCACATTGATACCTCTTCTCAATTACGAGAGATGGCGATAGTGTCGTTCACCCTCCGTTTAGCGTTGTGGTCTATCAGACCATTTTCAAACTTAGTGTCTCGTAACTTTTTTTTCTCTTCATATTTCGGCCCACGGTGCCATGACTTTGTCAAGCTCGATGTAGTGAGTCGACTCCAATATAGTATTAAAGTGCCAAGCTTTATTTTTTTGAACAAAAAAAGAGTTGAAGTAAAGTTTAAACGTTGTTTAGCGTTGTGGTCTGCCAGACCATAAAAATTAAAACAACTGTTTTTTGAATTGTGAGACATTTTGCGCTTTTGCAACAGTGCTTGAGGGGTTCCCCGGTTTGGTTGAATCGTAGACTGGTTTAGGACGACACAACACGCATAGCAGTGTATAAGTATCAGGTCTTTATACTTATACACGTTGGTTTGTTTTAAGTTTTTTTTTTGAGTTTTTTACTCGTCAAGTGTTTGTATAGTTTTGAAAATGAATCCGAACGAAAGTGAAATCGATATGTTGTTGAAAGAGGGTCGCAGAAACACTCGTTTTGGCAATCTTACTGTTAATCAACAAGATGGATATAATGCAAGACTGGCCGCTAAACTTACTATAGAGAATTGCGAAAATGCAGGAACCATTTGGAACAGGAGAAGATGAGATTGACGCTGACTTTCTACCAAGTGCTGTAGGTGAGTATGCTTCAGATGCTGAAGAACATGCTGAGCTTGAAGTTTATGTGAAGGAAGAAAGCGACAACGAGGATTAAGTTGAAGAATTTCGTATTGCAATCGTTCCAGAAGGGGAACAATCGACTTGGCCAGCTGTACCCTCTGCTGCAGTTGCCGAATACTTTCGTTCCAAGGAAGGTAAAGTTTGGCTAACCACACAACCGGTGGCAAATGGACTAGAGCTTATAATCGTACGGAAATCGCTAAGCATGGGCCAAGAGAATCTATGTTTCCGAATCCTGCTTCCATTTTCAAAAAAATCATAACGCCACAAATTGTGGATATTATTGTGCGAGAAACAAATCGCAAAGCCATTCTGGTCACCGAAAAGTGTATTACTGATCACCCAGAGAATATTAGAAACTAGGAGCCACTGAAGGAAGCTGAATGCTATGCATTCATTGGTTTGCTCTTTCCATTCCACAAGTCAGCAGGTAAAGTTACTTTGGGCACCATATAATCATTCAATATATAAAGCAACGATATCACTTAATCGTTTCCGACAAATATTACAGTTCATGAGATTCGAAAATGGAAATACTAGAATTGCACGATTGCAAGAGAGCAAAACAGCCCTAATAGATAACATTTGGGTTATGCTAAACTCCAATATAAAAAAAAAACAGAAAAATTCGTTTCCATTATCTAGATGCAAAGTCCCGATTTGGAACTCGCACGCAAAAAAGATGTGTCATGATATGTATGTTTAATCAACAATCAATTAAAAAAAAAAAAATTTAAAAATTTAAATTAAAAAAAAATTGTTGGTTCTTGTTGTCTTTTCAAAATAGGTAATCTGCACATACATACACATATTATAACATATGTTCTATTGTCTATATAAAGGAATAGGCCATATCGCATTTTCATGGCACCACAACTGCAAAATGGATTATGTGGTCTGTGAGACCACAAAGTATAACTTACCGGTGCAGGAAAATAACTTCACGGGCAATAACTTCACATGGGCAATAACTCCACCTCGAGTGGGCAATAATTTCCCTTTTTTTTTGTGAACTTATTGCCCATCATAGGTGACCAATAACTTCACTTTTTTGTGGGAAATAATGTCTCTTAACATTTTATGATAATTCAAGAACCTTACCTCGCGCTCGCACCTTATCCAAATCAAACAGTGACCCCAAGCAGGGGGGTTGCAGGGGGGCAGCATGCCCCGTAAAGGCATGGAATCTACTTGGGATTTCGCAACTAATCAAATAAACAGTGCATTGCATTTTATTTGGAGTGGGTGCAAGGGTCTTAAGTTATTGCCCGTGAAGTGAAGTTATTGCCCGTGAAGTCATTTTCCTGCACCATCAAAAGCAACTATAGCTACTTTTATAATAGCCCTAAAGAAGCTCCTGAAAAGCAGTAGTTCCAAAATAAGTTTTTAAATTAAATTTAAATCTAATATCCTCAACTTTAAAAGTACAAAAATGGAAGACTGATTTAAGGGCTGTAAAACTAACTTACTCGTTCTTTGAAAATAAAATGAAATGATATTTTTAAGTTTATAAGAATAAGAAATTAATTAATCTATTATTTTTGTTTTTATAAGATTAAGAAATGAATTTTTTATTTGGCTTAATAAATAAACGTTATAATTAGAAAACTAAGGCGTTATTTAAGTGCTTCTTGACTTTTTTAATTATTAATCAAGGTTTTTGGTATATAATTGTGGAATTTCATCTACTTTTTGTAATATGCCGTTATTCTTTGAAATGGCGCTTGAGAATTTAAATATACTTGGCCTAATGCAATAGTGACACTTTTCCAAAATAGGGCGGATGCCGCCCACTTTTGAATTCTTCAAAAAAAGTTATAACTAAGCAATGTTTTTAACATCAAAATGGCAAATCCGTGTCAGGATAGCATAATTTATAAGAACAGAAATCCAAATTGAAAAAAGGCATAATTTTAAATCGCTTACATCTCGAAACTGAAAAAAATTAGTGTTAGCAGTGAGCGTTCTTCTCCCTTCCCATCTTGTCTTCCCACACGTACTGTATTTTTGAACATCCTAGGTTTTTTCAAAGCCTTTTGTGTTTATAATTAAAAAAAGGAATCAATTTCATTATCCCATCCTATAAACAACAAAAAAGTATTATTGTAAACAGAGAATAAAACGCATTAATTCTGCCTTTCTGTTACGGCCTTCTTTTAGTGCATTGAAACTGAAAATAAAATTTCAATCCTTTCGCACGTGTAGAATGTTCAAGTACGATTACCAAAAATTGATAACTGATGTCGCTGTCGAACTAGTCCAGTATTGATGAGAAAATAATTGACAGATCGCTGCTTTTAAGAGTAAGTCCTAGTCCTAAGGGGCTTTGAAGCTTTACATCTGTGTGGTTGTGATGAATTGCTTTGCTTTCTTCACATAAATTGATAAATGTCTCCACACTTAAGATTATATAGTGCTCCTGGGCATTCTTTGCCTCCGTCTTTGCTACTTCAGTCATCGTTGCTGTTGTCCGAATTCATAAGTAGGTCGGTGCTATGTCGATTTCTTTGAATTGGTGATGGTAATAGCAAAGTGGTCCCCCGGGGAAGGGGGTGACAAGGCGACAAATGGCAACATTAATAATGGGAGGCATGAGGGCACACACCCGGATGCCATAATGAAGCTTATTGGTTTTTATTGAAAATTCATGTTCTTCGATAAGTGACGATGGCGGCATCTGATGGATATTTTGATGTTCATGTGGCTGGTTGGCTAGACTTAATTGCCGATCATTGTATCCTCCGCTTAAAGGATAAATGCGATTGCAGACTTACATCATCCAATCAATCTGAAAGCGCTTTAAAATTCTATGCTTTAATGATGCAGGGTGTTAGCCCACATGGAGCAAAACAAAATGGGATATTGATGTATCCACCAGCGGGTATTGCATAGAGATATAGGAAGCAACAGACACCGTAGCAATTAAATTTATTTACGTTGCCATTTAATGGACTGGAATGACTGTAAATTAATGCACCTACACAAAGTTACCGGACATAGCTTATGTACACTTTACTTTTGATTGCCATATTTCAAACGTCAAGTTGCAATCATGCGGAGTTTAATTAGGCTAATGAGCAAATGGAATCACCCTAATAGTAGCACCCGGGAACTATCGATAGTAATTCACTCGGCAAACCCCCGCATAATGTCAATGTGAATTTGTGTTTCACTCCCCGGTACCAACGCATTCATCAACTCAATGCTGGTTACAATAACAGATGCAAGATGCCGTTGCCGTTGCGGTTGATCATAATATCGATTGTTATCATCATTGCAGATTCCATGAAATGCTATCAGTCGAAGAAATTTAATCAAAACTAATCCCGGTGAAGGAGCTCATTGCAGGTACGAGTATCTATGTCTGTATCGAAACAGAATCATCACTATTAATCCTTGTCCTTAATAACGGAAGGCAAAAGCGTGCGGCGAGGAGCGCGAAAGTGTGCTACAATTTCTGCATGAATATTGCGTCGCATCAGCAATTGTGTTCAGGACTTTTTACTAAATTGCTGGATATCAATCTTAATTGTCCTTCGGCAGAAACAAGGAAATCGATGACATCGATGCCAACACAACAAATCCTCACCCTTACACACTACCGCGCGTTGCCATCCCCTAGCTGGATGGAAATCATCTCTAGGACTTAATACTAGGATTCATACAGCGAGCGGACAAGACCGACCAAGAGATTAATGCCTTTTTGCTTCCTTGAAAATGCAGATTACGTTGGGAGGACGGCCGGCATGATAATTTCAATCCATCATTTTGAATTATGAATGAAATAGATCTCGTTCATGGGGCTCTAATGAATTTTCGCAAGGTATTTAGCAAAGAACAGGATCTACCTATCAGTTTGTGTCAGAGCAACGCATTACTTACACGGATTCATTTGTTTGCTGTATCCCCTTTTATTGTGTGGCAAACGATCTGAAATATTAGCGTGATATTTGAGTGACAATGGCAATGGTAATTACAGGGGGCCCTCCCATTAAAATGCTGTTGTCATTTGAAGGGGTTTTGGTACATATTTAATGGTGAAAGTGGGGAATGATGTCGAAAGTTTTGGGAAGATAGCGAATGTGCGTATTCGGCAGTCTTTCTTTGAACGGATAAAATAATTACCTTTGAGTTGTGTTAAATTTCCTCTGGGTAAACAAGTTACCGACATGAGTGAATCAAATATAGTTCATAATGTGTACATGTTATGCCCGAAGGCGTTTCAGAAAGTGTGAAATAGTTAATTTATTTCGAAACCTTTTTGAGTATGTATTTAATGATTATAAATTTATAAAGATGTTTTTATAGCTTCCAGCTTACATAGAACAATGGAGGGGGAACATTTTTATGGGCACTACCTGCATACGTTTGTTCTTAAATGAAATGGCTGCTGTTTGAGAATTCGTGATTTAATGATTTGAGGTAGGTATATAGGTGGGTCGATTTTATATGGGAAAAAATAAAAGTTATTTCATCATATTGTAATAGTAATATTATGTTGTGTATGGTCCAAACAAATAATAATTGCCAAAAAATAGTGCAATTAAATCATATCTTTAGCCCGCGCATAAGCTTTGAAGTTTCGGAGATTTAAAAAAAAAAACAAAGCTTGGTTAAATTTAAATAAAAATTAAATATTAATGGAAAATTTAAAAATAATTCATAAATTAACATAGAACACAAATTTGGTAATGGAAATCATGAATATGATGTAAACAAGAAATCTTTTTTTTTATATTTTAGGCAAGAAATCGCCTCTCAAATCGAGGCATTAGTTTTCTGGATGCAAGTTTCACTTCTTTTGAATTTTTATCGCATAAGGTCATATAGCTTTGGTAACAGAAACAGACTGCCTGCGTGTCAGATATCGTGAACTTTTAATTAACATCCACAAATTCTTAGATCCATCTTTACAAGTAGGATTTGTTTTTATGTCAAACCATACTGGAGCGTATACTTTAACACAATATTCAGCAAATACGAGTAGTTGTAAGTTATTTGATGGAGTTAAAGAAGAAATATAGAGCCGCAATATTCTATTAGTTTTTGTCAACCATCAGGCATGGGAGATCTTTCCTGGTGACCTGTTAGCCGAATCATCAGAACATTGCCCACTTATTACTGACTTTGTTATTTCATACAGGTATTTCTGGTCGGTATTTGATCATCAAACTGAATTTGTGGCAGTGCACTTTCTATTTTTTCATAATTTGTTGTTCTTAATTTCTCGCAATTTTCTAATAATTTGCCAATTGGACCAGCATGTCAGGATGGATAAGTAGTAACCCCATCTAATTATTTTTAACCTTCCTATACCCGCGCGTTGGTCTGTCACACCACTAATTTAAATTTTCGTAATTTGTTCAATAAATGAGAATGCTATCGCAATGAGCTTACTGGTAGCTTCATGATTCGTACTTCAATTCAGCATGGCGCGAGCGCTTATGCCCAAATCGCGTGTCAGTACACGGCATCAATCGGTCGTTTCTTTTGGAACATGTAATTACGAAATGCTCCGACTGCTGTTGTACGACGTCTGTGGAAAATTAGTTTATATAACTTTTTGTCTAATGTTAAGGTCTAACCTTAAGGTTTTTGATATATTTTTAGTTTGTTTTGAAAAATTCAGTTTTTATAAAATTTGCATTACTCGTCAGAAAAACTAACTATTTTCAGAGGCTGTAATAAAAAGCTGTTAGTCACTAATTAAAGCAAATATTTTTAATATATTTTATTTAATACTTTTAACCACATCCATTAGTATTTATACAAATTTATTTTGACTAAGGCTTTCGTAAAAAAATATGACAAATACACTCTAGAAATTTCGGTCCCACGGACCGTGCTCGGGTATATGTGTTATTTGTTCAGGGACGCTGAAGGCAACTCCCGCTTTTCGCACCGAGAGAAGATTGTGTTTGTGTTGTGTTTGATACATTGGTACAAGTACCTACATTAGGTAACTGTCACATTTGTTACATTATGTTATTGTTGTCATTTTGCTTGGTGATGTGATTTTCTTTGGTTGACGAAAGGTAATATTATATATAGGGACTAGAGAAATTTTAATGTAGCGAATGATTGTCGCACTGAGGACAAAGTAGAACAATCGCAATATTATATGATGGGAAAGGCTTAAAACAGCTTTCAACTACCAACTCAAAACCTTGCAAAAAAGACATTTTATTTAAGAATAGGGACATTAAAGCTCTATGCCACTTAAAAGCAACACAATGATGCCTATGCGTTTAGCTTCTAAACTTATTGTTCTACCGACTTTGTCATTGCATTAGACTACTATTTTACACGTTCTTATCAAAATAAAGTCGCGATGCGCGGGCTCTTACACTGAAAATAATTGAATAATATTTTACGTGTCTGCAAATGAGATAAAATCATAGGGACGGGCTACAGTCCGCTTGGGCGAACTGTTGGATACCCTATTCTTATTCCTATCCCTCATAAGTGGGCGTAGATCGACATTACTATCGATGCTGATCATAAATATAGTAACTTTTAGGGGTCTACGGGCAATATTAAGGTATGTTACAAACTATGCGTCAAAATTAATATACCCTTAGAATAGGGTATAAACACAACATAATTTCACTATTACACATCGATTTGACGAAAAAAGAAAAATCGACCCACCCTAATAAACACCCTCTTGTATACACTTGAATTGCGACCATTGGTGGTGGGTGGTGCGGTTTTCAACACCATGTTGTGAATGTGGAATGACGAGTGGATTTGATGGTGATGGACAACGGAGCAGCGAGCGGTAGTAGTACAAGCGCTGGTGGTTAGAAGGCGGCTGCGATGGAGTGCCAGAGATGTGCTGGGTATAGGTGATGGCAACTTGCGGTAAATCAGGCAGATATTTATGCTCCTGAAATCTATTCCGAAGAAGAAAAAATGGTCGTCGAATGCCTTGTGATGTGACTCTTCAAAAAATAGATGTTCTAATAGGACTTTTGATGACTCTAAAATACTTTCGGGATCTCCAAAATAGCCTCTTGTGGCTGTTGATATTCTTGTTTGTATGAAATTTTAACACTGACTTTATGTATTAAAGCCGCAAGGCGGGGTCCTTTCCCCCCTTCTCTGGAATTTGGTGGTGAATGAGCTACTGATATACCTGGAAGGGGTGGGCTGTAGGGTGATTGCATATGCGGATGACATTGCTATAGCCGTCTCCGGGAAGTACCTTAATACTATAAAAGAACTCATGCAAAATGCTCTTAACAAGCTAAAAAAATGGGCTAATCGCTGTGGCTTGGGTATCAACCCCCACAAAACAGAATTAATCCTCTTCTCCAGGAAACACAAGATTCCGCACATCGACCCACCCTCTATTGGTGGTATAAGATTAGCATTTTCTGACGAAGCTAAGTTCCTGGGTCTTATCTCCGATAGGCAGTTATGCTGGAAACCCAACATACAAGAAAAGGTAAAAAAAGCCACAGTGGCACTTTTCTCTTGCAAGAAAGCCATTGACAACAAGTGGGGTCTGCAACCCCGCATAACTCATTGGCTATATATATCGGTCGTAAGATCGATTCTCACATATGGGGTTGCAGTCTGATGGACTGCCCTAAGTAAAGCTATAAACTGTGCTAAGCTTGGCAAAGTCCAACGCACAGCTGGTTTGTGCATAAGTGGAGCACTCCGTACCACCCCCTCTGCAGCACTAGATATCCTGCTACATCTGTTACCACTCGACATTTTTAGTAGGCAAACAGCAGCCTGTTCTGCTGTCCGCCTTAAGGCTACCTCGCAGTGGGTTAACAATAACATTGGCCACACCACCATTCTGGACTCATTTGAGTCTCTGCCAGGAAACATAGATTACACCATACCCCAATTACAGTTTGGAAAGAACTTTCAAGTCACTATTCCTTCCAGATCATTCTGGGAGGACGCTGAATTTGAGGAAGTTAAAGCGATCCACTTCTACACCGATGGATCAAAAACTAGTGACGGGGTTGGTGGCGGCGTTTTCTCCGAAAGACTAAATCTGAGTCTCTCTTTCCGTCTTCCTAATCACTGTAGCGTATTCCAGGCGGAGATTATGGCGATAAAAGAAGCCCTGACGTGGCTGAAGAGAAATGTGATATCCACAAAGGATATCTGTATCTTCTCGGAAAGTCAGGCCGCGATCTAGTCCGTGGATTCAGTATCTTCAAACTCCATTGCAGCCCTCGACTGCCGTTCATCTCTTATGGAGATGGCGGAGCAGTTTAACATTCACCTCTGTTGGGTGCCGGGGCATAGAGATATTCCAGGAAACTGCAGGGCTGATGAACTCGCCAAAAAGGGAACCAAACTCCCCCTTTTACCTGAAAAGGGTTCTCTGGGTATCCCAATCGCTACCTGCAAACTTTTATTCAAGCTATCTGCAATCGAGAGAACCAACCTTAGGTGGACAGGTAGTAATACATGTCTAGCGACTAAGCACATCTGGCCAAAGCTGGACCTGCGACGCTCTAAGAGTCTGATCTCACTAAACCGACTGCATATTAGCTCCACTATAGGTGCCATTACAGGGCACTGTCTGATAGGCAAGCATGCATCGAGGCTTGGCGTTTATTCGAACGATTTCTGTAGAAGTTGCTTGGACGAGGAGGAGGAGGAGACTAGACTTCACCTTCTCTGCACATGTCCAGCTCTATCCCATAATAGAAATCTTTATCTGGGAGATTTCTTGCTTAACAATCTTAACGACTTGGCTAACGCTGACGTTAGAAGTCTATCGCGCTTCATAAGAAGCTATAAATGGTTTAACTAGTAGTGGGGAAACCCCTCGATCCGTGTGGCATCACAATGGACCTAATCCTGGTCTAAGTGTGTCGGCCTTCTGTTGACAGCCACTTTAACCTAACCTAACCTTATGTATTAAAAATTAAATCTTAAAGTATACTTCATTATACGTAATTAAAGGGTGGCGCACGAATCGTGCTACAAAAACAAAATGTAATAACTGTTTTTCTGTGTGAGTAATCGGCTTATTTTTTTTTATTTGGCAGGTTACTATTTTGATTTATTAAAATAAATGCTTGGGATACTGAAAAGAGGATTTGGATAGTGCAGCAGTACCATGATTTGCAGTATTTCATATCCGTCCAAAGGGAATTAAGGCAGGAGTTTGCCGCACTTTCCCGAGTAGATGGACCATTATGAGGCTGGTAAACATGTTTGCCGAATCTGGAAGTATTGCATCAAGACCGTACAATCGAAATCCCTATGTTCGGGTTCAAGACACATTCGCGACTGTAACATCGTCAATTCAGGCAAATCCAAGCGTTTCGACTCGAAACTTATCAACGCAAATTGGAGTTAGCAGATTGTCATTACAATAGATAATTCATGATGACACTTGTTTCCGTACAAAGTCCAAATCGCAAGCAACTTAGACCCTCTGGATTTGCTATTAACCTAGAATTTTTCCAAAAAATTATTGAAATTACCGAACAAGACAACAGTTTGATAAATTGCTTGTTTATGTCTGATGAGGCCCATTTTGATCCAAACGGCAATGTAAATAAGCACAATTGCCGTGTGTGTTTAATCAAACTTTGTTGAATTTTCATTTCATCATTTCATCTATATTTCACCTTGGGGGCTCCTCAATTAAGGAATGAGGTCAACCTTTGCAGTGTGAGATTTCGAATCGCAATTGCCGTGTATGGAGTAAATCTAATCCAGAAATACTCCATGAGACGGTACTCCACCCAGAACAAGTCATTGCCAAACAAATTAACATCCAGAAACTCCACTTTCCCCTGCCCCGTAAGGTCACCTGACCTGACTGCACCAGACTTTTTTATTGGGGTTATGTCAACCACAAAACGAAATCCATTAATTTGACTGAATTGAAGCTGTCTATTAAAACAATAATTGAGTCGATCCCGACTTCAACGCTTCAGGCCGCAATGAACAGTTTTCTGATCAGGTGTCGTATATGCGTGGATGAAAATAGAGATATTTTTTTAAAACCCGTACTGAGAACAAACTATAAATCATCAAAATCGGTTCGGCCAATCTCGAGTTATGGGGTTACATCGCTTTGCTTATACCTAGATACTCTCTAGGGGCCCTTTATGCTCATTGTTTAAATCCGCCTACTGACACGCCCACAATTAAATAAAACAATTTTATTGTAAAAGCAAAGTTTGAGCTAGGGATTGTTTTTTTTTTATAAAAGCTTCGTTTTTTTTTTGATAAAATCCTTTAAATGTTATATAACAAAATATATATAGCGTTCAATTCACTATGAGGGATAGGAATAAGAATAGGGTATCCAACAGTTCGCCTAAGCGGACTGTAGGCCGTCCCTATGTTTTTTTGTAAAAGTTGTTAATATGATAAATTTTGTTAAACATTATATGCCTATTTATATATGTATAAGTAATTTTAAATAATAATTCACACTCTTAACTTTGGAATATAATAGTTAAATGGTAGGAATATAAACGAATTTGTTTGTCAGTTGAATGGTGAAAATAACCCACGTTAGTGGCAGAGGGATAATTCAAATAAACGGTTATATAAACAACATTCTATGCTTTCAAGAATTCAGTTGAAATCCAGAAATTAAAACTGCAGAAAATGCGCAGCAGAAGGTTGACTGCAGAAAATATGCAATCATATGATTTCGAAACCTCTCATCTCCAGGCTTAAAACAAAATCCATTTCTCCCAACCTTTCTGGGGAGTGCTAAAATAATGTATAAAAACGTGAAAAAAATATTCAAAAATGAATATTTCCGATTGCTTTTTTGTATGTCCTTTTCATGAGACATTCGTCTTCTTTTGAGTTTCTATACCCTTTTCAAAGGGTATATTATTTTCAACTCATAGTTTGTATCTACCCTAATAGGTTTGTTCCAACACGAGGTCGAACTATCAGC
Source organism: Portevinia maculata (assembly GCA_949715645.1). Lineage (NCBI taxonomy): Eukaryota > Metazoa > Arthropoda > Insecta > Diptera > Syrphidae > Portevinia > Portevinia maculata. The sequence goes on along the minus strand of OX454525.1, from coordinate 1,859,258 downwards.
AAACTGTCAAGAGCATGCGCAGTACAGTTTTGGTGTTCCAACACACCACGAACGCAAACTCAATTTATCAGACGGGTGTGCCAACCAGGTCTACCACGCTACTCCTATTACAGTAGATCGACTGCGTTTTAGCCCAAACTAACGAATATACTCATTTTGGTTTGATGTTTACCAACCAATTGAGTTTAGTGTGTTTTGATCTTTTCATGGCAAGGGATGAAAATGAAAGGCAAGCGGTGTGGTTTATTTTCGTTCATATGTAAGTACATACAAACATGAGTTCGTTTTGGTTGCAAAATTAAAAGTTTTTTGGGAATAAGGACTAAACATTTATTTTGTTTTTTTTTTATGAAATAAGTGAATTTTTAGTTCTTCATGCCGGAATTGGAACTTCTCGTTCTCAGTGGTCGAATATTATGTGAATGCCTCTGGAACGGCAAAATATCAAAAAATCTGATACATTTATACGCAAATTATGCGAATAAAATATCTATTGGCATTTCTGCAAAATTATTCTTTTCTACAATATGAAAATAATTATAGCACTTGAAACTATTTACATCCAATTAAACGAATTTTATTCAGTTTCTTCCATTTATACTACCAGTGAATATCCTTCTTCGCTGGTGTCTCTATTCGTACTGTCCGCAATCATTTAGTGCGTTTACATGACCGAATGACTGGTGTCGTTCTACGATTTTCAAGAGTATCACAAACAGATATTTTTAGGTATCATTTTCAAACAAATATTATCCAATTTTTAATACGGAGAGGTTGTGAAATGAGAGTCATTTAGCTACGTTCAAGATAACATTTGTGTCAAGTATACTCTGGAAAGACTTACACTGCAACAGTGTTTTCAACTTTGGAAATTCAGTTCCAAAATTAGGACTCATTTTCAAAGCCCTGCAAAAAAATTACAAAACTAATTTAAGTAGATGAATACTTATTTGCTTAAATTATAAGCAAAGATCATAAAAAGAATAATTAAGCATTATTTATTAGTATTTTGCTTTGATAAACGTTATCAGTTGTTAACTTATGGCTTAAGTAGTTCCATGACATATCAGACTTCATTGCGCTTCAAAGTTGTACCTAAAAAATAAACATATGTACATAAATATACACAATCATGTTGAACATATGTCTACATAAAAACCAAAATCAAAAATTCATAAATGGTTGTCTTCTTCTTTTCCCCGCGATAAGCTAGGCAAAGTCCAACGTACAGCTTGTCTCTGCATGAGTGGTGCACTGCGCACTACCCCCTCTGCTGCAATGGACATTCTGTTTCACCTGACACCCCTGGACATCTTTAGCAAGCAAGTGGCTGCCAGTGCGGCTATCCGCCTCAAAACAACGTTTCAATGGTCCGAGAATGAAATCGGCCACGCATCTATTCTGAAAAAATTTAGAATCCTCCCCAGTAACATAGATTACATCACCCCTCAGACCCTTTTTGACAAAAACTTCAAGGTCAAGATCCCTCCCAGAACATTCTGGGAAGGGCCACCCGTCGAAAATAAATCGATCCATTTTTATACCGATGGATCCAAAACCGACGAGGGGGTAGGAGGTGGTGTGTTCTCTGACAGCCTGAATCTCAGCCTCTCCTTTCGACTCCCTGATCACTGCAGTGTGTTCCAGGCAGAAATCTTGGCTATTAAAGAAGTCCTGTCGTGGCTGAAGAAGAACGTGATATCCGTTACGGATATCTGGATCTTCTCAGATAGTCAAGCTGCATTAAAATCCCTGGATTCTGGGTCCACAAACTCTATCGTAGTCCGTGACTGTCGGTCATCTCTAGTGGAGATGGCGAAGCATTTTAACATCCACCTATGCTGGGTGCCAGGACATACAGACATTCCAGGGAACTGTAGGGCGGATGAACTCGCCAGAAAAGGAACCACACTGCCCCTTTTACCTGATAAAGGTTCACTAGGCATCCCAATCGCTACATGCAAACTCATGTTTATGAGACAGACCATTGAGAACTGTAACCTTAGGTGGACAAGTGGCAACACTTGTCTAGCGACAAAGCAGATTTGGCCAAAGCTGGATCTGAAACGCTCTAAGTGTTTGATTTCTCTAAACAGACTTCACATTGGTGCTATAATTGGTGTGATCACCGGACACTGTCTCATAGGCAGACATGCAACAAGGCTTGGCGTCCATGCAAATGACTTCTGCAGAAGCTGTATGGACGAGGAGGAGGAGGAGACAGTTCTCCACCTTCTCTGCACGTGCCCTGCTCTTTCTCAAAGACGTAAACTCCATTTAGGATCCTTCTTTTACAATGATCTTAACGATCTCATTAACACCGACATAAAAAGTCTGTCAAGCTTCATCAGAAGCTCCAAATGGTTCAACGAGTAGGAGGATGATACATCCGTGTGGCATCACAATGGGCCTGTCACTGGCCTAAGTGTGTCGGTCTCGGCCGACAGCCACTACAACCTAACCTAACCTAACCTTCTTCTCCCCAAATGACAGTGAGGCTATGACCAGGATCAAAGGGATCATAACTCTCCCACTTACCTGAATCCCTACTGGTCCGCCTGTGGGGTACGTCGGTTTGACCTGAGAATATAACGGCAGGCCTCCCGGCTTTGAATCACTTCATCGCTGAGGCCAATCAGGTTGAGGTTTAAGTAATCACACAAAATATCAATTCAACTTCTCAATTCGGTGAGAGCGAAACCCCGCCTCAAAATCGAATTCAGTTTCAATTCGATCTTTCGATTCGGAGAGCCTTGGATCATTTAGTTGGTTAGTTTCATACCTGAAGCCGTCCAACACAACTTGAATTGAACGGTCCGAAGGTGATTTCGCATTAATTGAAGAAGACTATCATCGATTTCAAATGCATTTTCAATAAAAGAGCTTGATAACAACCTACTTCATTTGTGATGATTAAGTCCCTACAAAAACCAAATAGGAAACTTAACTTCAATTTCATAATTGATAATATAAAACCCGCCCTAACTCCATGCTTGGCTTTGTGAAAGGGGGGTCCGAAGAATTCTCCGACCCCTATATTACAAAGTCATCATGCATCACATTTTTAAAACCGCTCCTTGAGTATGCTTGACAGGTATGGTCACATTGTGCATCCACAGAATCTACGCGGTCGAACGAAAGTTCATTTCTTTCTCTTTTCGCGGTCTTGATTGAATCAACGCCTCCATACTACCCCCTTGCGATCCACCAACTTTTGGTTGGAAACATTGATAGCTCTTTACTACTTCAAATGATCTGCCATCCAGAATGCTGCGTACCAACAACAAATAAGTCGACGTAGGTGACCTTAATAGCACCATGCCTCACTAATACAGTTCTGCTTAAACACACTTTTTTTTTTTTTTTTTTTTTATAATTTGCCTGCGCTAAAGGGAATTCTTTTTTCTGTAGTACACAGTACCCTTATAGTGGAAACCACAGCGCAGGCATTTTTTGTTTGTTTCTGTAAGTAGCTGCCAGCAAATGATTCATTGCCTATTTCTGGGTGCTACTTACTGTATGAAAGACTAGAAGGATAGGAAAGAAGTTTGGTGCGATGGGATGTTTTTCTCAACAGGTGGCGCCTAGATTGCTTTAGGGAGATCTGTTTTTGTTGTGTGTATTCAATTTATAAAAATCATGGCCCTGGTCGGGATTCGAACACACGACCTGCCAATCACTTAGTGAATACACTACCATCGCACCATTGCCACCTGCAACACACTTGGCTTTTAGTCGCTATACCTAATTCGGTCCACCTCTATTTAAGTAAATATTGTTAATTTTTAAGAATAAAATATAAGAAATTTTTTGTTTATAATTTGCAATAAGGAAGGAACTGCAAGACACACTATGCGTAGTTTTTGTTACATAGCTAGCTTATTCTCAGTTTAAGTTCGAAATTTAAAATTCTCGGTAGTTTTCGAAAGTAGATGTAAGAAAAATTTCAAAAGTAAAACTAAGGTTTTAATTTCAAAGTTTTTCATTTCTCTGCATCGCATTTTCAAAGATAAATTTCGTATAGACTTGCATTAACATAAAACACGATTTAATTTCTTTATATCTAACCGGCACTATATCTTATTTGCATTGCGACACAAAACAAAGTTGTATCCACTTTAAAAGATTTCCCATCGGGTACCATGCCAAGGTATGCAGCATAATAAAATGTATTGAATAACTTATGGTTGATGTAGGTACCCTTTCATTCAACATCTTTCTACTTGGCGACCATGCCATTGGCATGTGTGATGACTCACGAACGTATTTTCTTCAATCCGTGTTAGAGAATTTGAATTTGCAGCTCACCTCCAGAAAAAGGTATTTCATTGCACCGAAATACAGCTTCTTGTCCATCCGAAATTACAATGGCATACATACAGTCATATATTTAACCCATATATAAATGAATTGAACATAATCCTTACTTAGACCTGATTCTGCCTCAGAAAAGATGCAATAAGTCCTCTCTATAGATATGTTTCATTCAAAATTTGATTCTGAAAATTGCCAATGGCGCATCAATAAAAGTTTAATGAATATTTCTTAATCTGTCCATTGGTTCCCTTGATCCATGTGGTTTGCAGAACGAAAAGGATTCCCCCAATGGAATCCTTCACAAAATGAAATAAAACATTTGCTCTGAGATTTGCATACATTGCTATGCGAAAGAATCTGTAGATCTCTTTTTCATTTTCAGGATTAAGAACAACTGGTGCAGTGGTGTAGCAAACAAGGCAACATACAAATGTTGCAGAAAATCAATTAAAATTGATCAATTTCAATTTCTAATTTGTTGAACAGAAAAGCTTCTAATTTACAAATACTTTTGGTGCTGAAAATGAGTCCTCATTCAAATGAAACAATGGACAAGGCGTGTGCGTGTTGGAAGCGAATAAATCAGTGAGACAAATATATATACGGACCAAATTGAGTTTCGATCACAATGTTGAAAATGTATTCAATTTATTTAGCCCATTGCAGCTTCAAATTTAAAATGATGCACAAAAATATAAATACAAAAGGAATTCGAATTGGAAGCTTTCCTATATGTTGTCGAAAGCATTGGGGAGTTTTCATAGACGCCGAGGCGATACGGAGATAATTTCGCAGAATTGAGTTAACTTATATTTCTTAAAATCATATACATATATATATTTATACATATTTAAACATCGGAGAAACAATATATGAATAAAAAAAGAAAGCAGGTTCTTGTGGTTGTAGATGGGAGAAAATTGAGAGAACTGTTTAAATATAGCAGTTGCAAATGTTTTTATATGTTAAAGTGTTTTAAATAATGAATTTGTTGAGACTTTTGTACATTTAGTACATTATTAAAAACCTACCCACTGCATTTGTAAGAGAAGTTGTAAATATTTTAAACAAACAATTCAATTAATTCTTTTCAGTCGAAATATATTAATGGGATATTGCGGAGGTAGCTACTTAAGTTTTTAGATATGGCAATTCCGAAGTAGAGACGTGAAATCTGACATCAGCATCGTAAAGTTAAACGTTTTTGATGCTGCACGTGCTTAGAACGATCAGTTATAAGAGTGTTACTTGCGCTTCTTATAGAAACTTGAAAACTTCATCTGAGCAAAAAATTAAATTAAATCGTGAACATTTTCGATTTTTCATGATTTTCTCTACAACATTATCAGGCAAAAATGTTTGGTGGCAAGATGGAAGGGCTTATGGGGAAAACATTTCTAGACATTTTTTTTGAGTGGAGACAGTTTTTAAAATCAATTTTTAACTTTCTCGTAAACTTAAGCTGGTATAAATATATATGCTATAGTGCAGATGCATATTACAATTTCGAACTCAAACAAAGTATGAGTATATAACGACTATAGAGTAGGGTGGGCCGGATTTTTTTTTTGTTTTAAGTTGTAATACTGCGGAAAAGTTGCTAATAGTAGAGACTAAAAAGGGGAAAAAAAAGAAAAAAAATCGGTTAATATCTTCCGGTCGCGCATGAGCTATAAAGTTTGGCAACATTTGAAAAAATTCACATTTTTACGATAATTTTTAACATTTTTAAATTATCCTCTTACCGAATGTAATAGCTCCAATTGTTATCTATTACTACCACAGAAAATAATGCTTTTACATTTTTTAAATCCATCACCATCTTCCGGTCGCGCAAAAAATACAAGATAAACAACAGTTTGAGGATACAAATACTAACAACTCTCACGTTTCTATCTTTGGTTTTCTTTGTTGAATACAATGTTTAAAACAAAACTTATTTTAGACCAATATTATTGTTTATATATTTGTAAATACATTTTTTTTTTATTTAAAGTTTTTGTGTGAAGAGTCGTAAATCCAAGAAACTCATGTGAAACAATTGATCATGATCATCTAGAGTCTCACTCATTCTTAGCTGATGGAACTTTGAAATTTGATTTATGGTCAAAGTTTGGCATTGTTGACCTTGACAGCAGAGTGGCTGTGATAAACCCATCGCTAGACTCAGCTCCGCAATTTTTTCCTGAAGCTTCTGTAACGATCACACATCGTTCAACTGCCTGTGTGTGGACTGGGAATGCATTAAATGTTATATCCCAATTACGGACTCTGCCGCTTTGAATATGTGATTAAATTTCATCGTCACTGATATTTGTTAATAATGGATAAATCACAGCCCATCCAGTTTATAATTTCAGAGTAATCTTGAGCGCTGAAATTCAGTTTTGGCGGCATAACCGTTCTGATAGTTTTTATTTTTTGATCTATCTGTCCCGCCTTTAGAATTCGTCGAAGTCCGAGCTCTCTTAAGTGTTGTGTATTGTATTGTGCCATGGCTAACATTAAATGTTCTGGATTGGCGAAAAAGCCATTTCGTTTTTATCACAGGGTCGACAATATTACGTAACACATCAGGTAGGTATCTTGAAGATTGTATTGATTCATACACAAGATTTGGTCCCTCTGTGAAGTATTTACTTGTCTTAATTCTAAACCACATTGGCATGTATGACTTCAAAATAAATATAACTCCTTCTTGAAGTTGAGGTGTGCGACTTTCTTCACTTAAGAACAATCTGAGAGTTCGATTTGCTGTTGTCAACCACCTCGAGTGTGACAAGGGGTCAGGATCTCGTACAGCCAAATCCTCTTTACATATTCCCGACTTTATTACAGTACAAATATCGAGTAGATATTGCTGATCTTTACTTAGTATATTTCTGTCTATTGCCGGGATCTGACAGTCAATACTCCTGAAACCAATGACTGGACGTTTTCACAGTCACTTAGCTTTTCGCCGATTGGCCCTCTCAAAGATTTTGGACCCGTAGATTTACCATCTAGGTATTGAAACAGATGTCGAAACGGGAGTTCATTGAAATGGAGAAGACAAACAGCCCATTGTAAAAGTTTTTCCAAATGTATTTCGATTCGACGAATCAGACCGTTTCTCCAACCTGTATTAACCGCAGTGCCATCACATCCTATGACCACTAACTTGCCTAGAGAAATGCCACGAGCAGACAGATAGGAAATAATAGAAGTGACAACGTCTGAAGAGCTTCCAGAAGTGGGCGTTACCGATGTAGACTGAACCAGCTTCTTGAATTAGCGAATAATGCTCTTCTTTTTTTACTCTGCGAAACCTTTTCGAATGAGCTATATCTACAACTAAAGTGTCGTCCTTCCTCCCATCCAAATAGAGACCTTGTAGTGGAAGTTCGTCAGATTTACTACACAGTTCAGCCCTAACATTTTGTTTTTCTCTTCTTGTATTGTTTTTGTCTATAACCTGGGAGACGTCAGAATCGGTAATTAATCTAAAGTCGTGCAAAACACTTGATGCGATTTTAGCAGTAGCGCGATCAGAAACTCCATAGCGATCGCTCAGTAATGCAGTTGATTTTAACTGAATTTTCATCCTTTTTTTATTATTAGAGGAAACTTTTGTGGACACTTTAAAATCTTGGTCGTTAGCGCTTTCTTTACTAGAAGAATATTGGTCTTCATTTTCAGTTTCGACAACATTTACACTTGATTGTGAGAACGAGGTTTTTGAAATATCATCCAGAGTTAACTGGATGGCACGCCATTTCCTTTGCAATGATTTATTTTTTTCTTTGTTTCAATCAAGTCCAACCCTCTAATTTTTCCTATTCCATGTACTCGTAATAAGTAAACAAACCTTAGATCAATAGCAGGTATTTTATGTGATTTTGTACGAAAATTTATAAAATTTGAGAGTAGTTGCGCGAGCGGAAGTCCTTGACCGATTAGAACCATTTTTTTTCTAAATCATTGTCGGTTCGAGTAAGAGTCGAATATAGCTATTACATTCAAATGTTACCAATTTTAGTAATAAAAAAAAATATCTTAAACATACAATTTTTTTCAAATTTCAGCAAATTTTAAAGCTCATGCGCGACCGGAAGATATTAATTCTTTTTTCCCCTTTTTTAGTCTCTACAATTAGCAACTTTTCCGCAGTATTACAACTTAAAAAAAAAAAAAAATTCGGCCCACCCTACTATAGAGGTGTCCAAAAAAGTGTGTGCCGCACTTATGTCTGTCGGCCTGTTTGCCACCGAGTCTCTAGATACAATGGGTGGACGGATTTTCTTCAAACTTCGTATTTGGGGTTTTTAGGCTTTATTTTAGGCCTATTCTTTTTTTTACTTCATTTTAAATAATAGTACTACGCACACAGCATGTGCGATAAATTAAGCGGAACGAGTGCTCTCGAAAAAATCTTCATAGTAAGGAATTATGGATTCGAAATTACAAATCGTAGATTTATTTACATTATACATAATATACATTAGTAATCGAACGTTCCTTTAGTCTTTACTGTAAATTAATAAATTTCCACCACCCTTGTCTGAACATTATTATCTTTTATCAAAACCACTTTCAACTCAAAATATCCCTCCTACTCAAAGCCAACTGTATATTGCTCATACGAACGTAATAAATAAATATTAGGCATTAACGGCCCATACAGGACCTAAAAGCTAGCTTCTCCCAACATTAGCTTCTGCGGAGTGGAAGGGACCTACAATTTAAAGCCGAATCTCAACGGCAAATTGGACAATTGGATGTTTGTCAGACGTTTGGAAGAGGTGGGCAGTGGTGAAAACTTGTAGGTCTTACTTGGCCCCAGCCTTAGATTAGTAGTCTAACACTCTGTTGCACTTATTCCGCGGAAACTAAAAAGGGCAAACGCTAACCAGAACCCCAAAAAAGATTTAATTAATTTGCAGTCGCTACTGCCGTGAGAAACAAAAGAATACCGAAAGCAGAACGATGACCATAACCGTCAACCCCGATTGCGTGCAACAACAATAGCCAGAGATCGGCTATTTTCCCGGTAGTCAGTCTGGGGTGGGTTCGTTCGAAACGAGATAAATAAAAACTGGAAATTAGCTTACGCTGTAATTCATTCAAGTCAAAATGGGCGCCACACAATTTTGCGGAAAAATTGTGAAACCGTATGATGGATCGTCGATTGCCGCTGAAAAAAAGACAAAAAAACCAAAACACCGTTTGTTTGAAGAACGTTATAAGGGCCCCGTTGGAGCTTGGTCACTTTATTATTGGGAATTAGAATTGGGTTTTTTTTTGTTTGGATGAAAAATTAAACACAGTGGTAATAACGCCGAGGACATGCGATGTTAAAAGAAAACCACAATTGACGTATGAATTTGAAAAAAAATTACTAAATTTTTGTGACCAGGGCGTGACCCGCTATGGCGTCGTCCCGAAAACCAAAATGGTGGAATGGGTCGCGTGTCCCGAATATTTTGCGGGAAATTACGGGGCAGAATCCAACCAGACCAATTTTTCTCTTTTTGACACTTATCCACAACCGAATAATTCTAATTACTACCCAAACTTGCACTCTACTTAGCTTTCTTGAAAGATCCTCTCCTTAATCCTGCTACTATTCCTCGTCCTTTCGCTTAATTCCCTTCTGCTATCCACTTTTCGTCACTATTCCACTTCTACTCGTCCTGTCCTCTAATTGACCTTTCTTCTTTACCAAAAACTTTACCAAAAACTTTGTCACTTTGGAAAAACTCCCGACTGTCACAAAATAAACTTAATCCTTTGCTAGACAACCAAGAAGTGGCTGCCCAGATTTTCTTTTGTTCCAGCTCGGCTAGCATACTCTCGCAATCACACATTCAGGCATTGGTATTGGGATCTTACTCACAGCGTGCAATGAACGCCCACCTCTGTATTGGTGATTGTCCGCCGTATCCCAATACCTGCATTCTCTCAGGCGAGCCAACGGGAGGCATCATTCCGCCACACCGGAGCGTTTTCGCAGTGGTGTGGGTATGTCCCCACGCTACCCTCTCGCAACTTCCCCACTCATCAAATTCATCCGCTCTTCTGCTGAACGATCCACCACTGGAAAGTTAGCTGAATGAGTTTCCTGGCCGACCTGGAACAATTACACAATTTTTCCAGACGTATCTACTCTATGGTTTACGAAACCATAGATTTGACTTTGACATTTGACATATCTTTTGCCAGGAGTTTTGCCAAAATCCAAAATAAATAAAAAAATCTGTCGATCGCGCGATTAAAACTCCCTTTAAATCGGGATAAAGGACTAATTTGCCCTCAATATGGATGAGACGCATCAGAAGGAAAGGAAACTTCCGGACGAAGTAAATAATGAGGCCCATCCCACGCGTGGAGGTTACAAAGTCCCCTGGATCTTAACAGAAAGCTGAGTGAGTTTTATTTTTAATCAATATAATTCGCGACTTTAATTACTGTCTGGGGGGATTCTGTGCAGATGGAGTGTAAGGGCTTACCATTAGCGGGTCATTCCTTACATTTCATTGTTTTTTTTCCATTTGTTTAAGATGCTTTCGTCGATTCAGTGTTGTGTTGTCGACATCTTCGTATGTCTCGCGCCTGGATGAAGTGTTTGGTGTCGTTTTACGTGTTGGGTTGTCGTTATACGGGAGTGTTCTTCTTCGTGGCCGTCCGCCCACACTCCTCTGTTGCTCCTCCGGTGCTCCCGCGACGGAGTTGCAGGACAGAGCGTCATCTTCCCCCCATCGAACGTAACACCCCACCGTGGCAGTGGTGGTTCTTTGGCAGATTTCTATCGGTAGACCGTCCGTCCACACTGATCTGCTGCTTCTTCGTGAAGCGTTTATGGGGTCTTCGTAGTATAGACCGTCCGCCTACAACCCCGCGATGTGGCTAGTTTGTCGATCTCGCCCCTTTCTTTGGGTATGACCTCGTTGGGCCCATTTTGCACGGCTAGTGTGGTACAATGGAGTGGGCACTTTTAAACGGCTGACGTTATGCCGTGGCGTTGGGGTTTTCGTCCTTATATACCCATTTCTGCTTTCTCTTGGGACCTTCTCTTTCACAATCTGCTTGCTCTATTACCTCGGGGTTGAGTACCTGTGGGGGTGGTACCTTCGAGGTTCGGGGAAAGTGGCCCAAAGGCTGATGGGACCTTGGTTGCCCTCCACTTTCCTATGTCCTCGCAGATGCCACCCAATATAAGAAGGGTACGGGGAGGGAAATGAAGGACAGAAGGTGAAATCTGTTGCGCGAAAATATTCCGCAACAAACCCCACCCTCACCTCCGAGGAAATGGTCTTGGTTTCCGAAGGAACCCAAACCATTTTCTCAGACTAAGGGTAACGCCACAACAGGGGAAACACATGTCCATCAATGGCCATATTGCCCGTCTAGCACATCAAAATTAAACGGAACTACTTTAATATTAGAAGTATATGGTTGGGCCTTCAAAACAAAAGCTAGACTACTCGTCGCTGGCGTCGTGATAAGGCTTGAGATCCTTCACGTGCCAGGATCCGCGTTCTTTCCCGTCTTCATCAACAAGTAAATAGGTCCATGGCGAGAGGCGCTTCCGGATCCGAAAGGGTCCGACGTATTTCGGAGCTAATTTAGCGGCGTAATAATTCGCGGCATCCGAGAGAATGAAATTTCGTCGCCATACAACCTCATTCGGCAGGTATTGAACATCCCGCCGCCGGAGGTTGTAGGTTCTCGCGGACTTCTTGGTCGCCTCCGCTAACTTTCTACCTATATCCTTCCTCAGCTCCTTAAAACGCCTACCTAGCTCCGACATTCCTATTTCCTCCTGTTCTAATCCCGTATTCCCATCTGCTAAGTCCCTGTCACTACCCGCAGAATCTATTTCGGTATCGGGCCTATCGCCCCTCCTCCTTGACGGCATCCTTTCGAAGGAAGAGTCACGACCATATGTGACCATATCCCTTCCAAAGTTTGCGTAATATGGGGAAACTCCTAGGACCTCATGTTGCGATGTTCGTATGCCACAGGCCACCTTTGCCAGATGCATATCCCACGTTCTATGGTTCTCCGACACATAGGCACGTAGCGTTGTTTTTATTATTTGGTTAATCCTTTCAGCAGGATTAGCCTGCGGATGGTAATGTGCAGTAAATTTTAATTGTGACCCGTACGCTTCGCATAGCGCTTTCAATTCCTTGCTACGGAATTGGGGACCGTTGTCACAGACGATCCACTTTGGTACGCCGAATAATGTGAAGACGTTGTCTTCGAGATCCTTACACACCGACTTCGCGGTTGCGGATCTCAGGGGAAATAAAAGGGGAAATTTTGTAAAATAGTCGACCACAGTTAAAATATAAATAAAACCCCTACTCGATTTAGGAAGAGGGCCTACCAAGTCCACACAAATCATCTCCCATGGGTTCGAAGTCCCTATCCTTTCGACCATTAAACCAGCTGGCTTGTCATTCACAGGTTTCACACTTTGGCATATTTTGCAATTACGGACGTATTTCGTTACGTCTGACCTTAATTTCGGCCAATAATATCTCGAGGCAACCTTCGCGAACGTTTTCCTAACCCCCATATGTCCGGCCAAGGGATGGTCGTGACATTGTTTCAAAATCCAACTCTATCTATTTTCGGAACTACTTCCTTCCATTCCTGACCGTTTTCGTGAACCACGACGTGATTTGCTTTGACAAATTTAAACAAAACCCCTCTATCGACCCTCCAGGCGGGGTAAGCTAGAGGATTGGATTCCACTTCCGTGATCATCTTGGCGATCCAAGGATCCGAACTTATCTCGTCGATTCCTGCCGCGAAAGCGACATTCCTCGAGAGCATATCCGGAACCACATGGTCTTTTCCTTTCCGATGCACGATAGTAAAATCAAATTGCTGAAGGCGAACCGCCCAGCGCGCTAATCTACCGCACGGATCTTTGAGATTACTCAACCACACAAGGGAATAGTGATCCGTCACGACCGTAAACCGAACGCCTTCGATGTATGGCCGCAACTTCTCTACTGCCCATAGTACGGCCAAGCACTCCTTCTCCGTGGTTGAATAGTTCCTCTCGTTCCTATTCAACGACCTACTCAAGTAGCAAATCACTTTTTCTCCGTCATCAAAAGTCTGACTAAGCACTGCTCCAACCCCATAGTCCGATGCGTCTGTTTGTACAACAAAGGGACGCTCAAAATCCGGACAGGTCAGAATCGGGGCCGTTATCAAGCATTCCTTTGCTTTCCGGAAACTCCCCTCGCACTCTTCAGACCAGACGAACCTACTCTTCTTCTTCAATAGGTCGGTTAACGGCTTGACCAGAACTGCAAAGTTCGGTATAAATCTCCTGTACCAGGATACCGTTCCGACGAAACTTCTAACTTCCTTAACGTTTTTGGGTGCGGGGATGTGGAGCATACTTTCGACCTTCTCTGGGTCGACATGCAAACCGTTGCGATCTACCACGTATCCTAAAAATTTCAGCGAGGGCCTACAGAAGTTACACTTCTCCCTGCTAACCTTGAGACCAGCCGCACACAATCGCTTAAAAACCTCTTCCAAAATTTCCAGATGTTGTTGGAATGAGTTAGTTACGATGACGATGTCATCAAGATATACGAATACGTGTGGTTCCAAATCGGCCCCAAGCACGGTATCGATAAAGCGTTGCCATGTTGCCGGTGCATTGTGCAGCCCGAATGGCATTCTCTTAAATTGGAAGAGTCCACGATTGGGTACAGTAAATGCGGTATATTGCCGCGAAGCTTCCTCAACGGGAATCTGCCAATACGCCGACTTTATGTCCAACGAAGAAAGATACTTGGCATCCCGGAGTTTGTCTAGCGTAGCAGAGATATAAGGAAGAGGATACGCATCCCGTTCCGAAACTTTATTCAACTTCCTGTAGTCTACGCAGAATCTAAATGACCCATCTTTCTTTCTAATCATAACTATGGGCGAAGCCCACGGACTATTCGATTTTTCGATGATGTTTTCCCTCAACATTTCTTCTAATTTCTTATCTATGTGACGTTGAACCGCAGGCGAAACCGGATAGTACCGCTGCTTAATTGGTTCAGACGTCGTCCTAATCTTATGTTCTACCAGATGGGTGCATCCAATGCCTTCGGGCATGGATTGAAAAACTTGCCCTATCAGTGTTTCGAGTTGCGTATTCTGGGTTTCATCCAACTCCGATCCATGATGGCGACATAAACCCCGATGGATTCTTCCTTCCCTTGGGTCCTACGCCGGATTTCCTCGAGAAGCAGATCGTCGTAGTTGGGGGGGAGGAATTCCAGTTTCAGCTCCCGGACCAACTCCTGCCATGAACAAACATTTCGCCTAACCGCCCTAAACCAGAGGAGAGCCTTCCCACTAAAAAGATCGACCGATGATTTAAACAACTGAGATTCACTAATCCCCCTAGCTTCCCTAAGTTCTTCGACACGTTCTAGAAAGGAGTTTACTGATGAGCCGCAGCGTTCCCCTGAAAACAAAATGTTCCATTTGGAGAGGTTCTCCACCTTCTCCGCGTGGATGTAGACCCGTTCTTCATTCTGGTTGGGATTCGACGATTGTCTTTGGCGTTGTTGCCCTGACTGTGTCCCGGAATGCTCCTGTTCCCTTCCGCCATCGTCCTGGCTTTCCTCATATTGGCTTTCGTCATCCTCACTGTCTTCCACATCACCGAGTAAACTCATCAGCTCGGTTTTTATCGACTTCTTTTCGCTGGCTTCGTCGCTCGTTGTGGCGTGCGCTCTGCTTATCCTAGCAGTCGCCCAGTCAATCTTTGTGATGACTTTCTTATAATCTGAAGATCCCCGCGCAGGGTGGCTCGCAATGAGCGCTCTGATCTCCACTAGCTTTTTTTGAACTGAATCCCTATCTTGCTCGAAGGTGAATGGATACTCGTCCAAATTCGTCACCTGAGATCCCCGTCGCTCGAGTGCTCTGGCCGCTCGTAAAGATTTTCGCATGGGGTCTACTTCCCCCGAAGATAAGCCTCTCCATTCTACTTCGTATGTTAATTCTTCCTTAGATAGCCTGTTGATATCCATAATCTGGCTCAAACAGGCAGAAGTCAAATAGAAATAAAATTCGAACCGACGATGATACAAAAGAGAACCGAGATCGCAACTCTTGACTTAATACTTGGGTTAGGACCCCAAAAGTCTGCGGGTAAATAAGGTACGGTAGACAGATCCAAATGAGGACCGAGAAAAATAAATATTTTTTTTTTTTTTTCGAAAACGCAGGGGATACAAGTTTAAAACCCCCCGGTAACAATGCCAAATTCTAATGTTAAAAGCAAGATGAATGACAATAAAAACGTTTGAAATCGACCAACCTATTTCTATACTAATCGGAATTGATAAAAACAGCCATGGGTTCCGTTAAAGAATAAAATCAAAACACTGACAAAACAGAAATTGTAAGGTCGCTTAAAATTAATTAAAATATTCCCCGGTAATGATGAAGGAACGATGGGAATAACTCCCACTCCCAATCCACACAAAAAAAATTATGTCAAAAAGGGAACCTCGTATGCGAATCGGTAAGCGCGCAGTATGCTTCGTATATAATTGGATTGATATTGCCTTATAACCCTACTCCAACAGAAACGAAATATTTTTAAAAGTTGTCCAAAATCAATGACCTTTATTAAAGTTTATTAAGGAACCAAAACCCAAGAGCCAGCAAAATTATCCAGATTCCAAAAATAAAACAAAAAAATTAACGACAGAATGGTACGATGGCAACTCTAAATTCGCGATCGACTACCACAACGCAAAAAAAAATCAATAAACGTTGACACGGAAAAAGAAAATAATCCCGTATTTCAGAAGGCACCGCGCAGAATTGTATGTATGTAGCGATGTTTATATGTATGAATATGAGCAATTTAAAGATATACTTATTATAGAAAAAAAAATGTAACGGAAGTACACAGAAAACCACTAAACCGTATATTTACCTACTATGTATATATGAATATTCCCCAAAATATATATAAATGTATGTATGTAAATGGATTAAAATCAAATTATCAAATGTATTTACCTACTTGTATACAACGAACATTCCCCAAAATATATATATATGTATGTATGTAAATGGATTAGAATCAAATTATCACAAGGGACGTTTTTTTTTTTTGAAATATGTATGTTTAGATCAATATAATTTATCACTTTTCACTGCAATCCAAAATGGACAGCAACTATCAATATATATAGAACACAGATTCACCTACTTGTTGAATTGTTGCGAATATTTTCCAATTGCCACTCACTCGCACTCTATGGGATTTCAGGTTTATTCTGATACACTTTCAACCGGTAAACTGCTTCCTGATAATCCTGATGGGGTATGTATTATATGCCTGGGATACGCTTCTTCACAACACTCTTGGCTTTTCCCTGTCGAAAAAAAATTGGGAAAAGTAAAAAAAGCACTGGCAAATCAAACAACACTTCCCTAAAAGAGCCACAAAACTGGACAACGATCACACCACAAAACCAATATAGTAGTCTATGTATATAAAGGCGAATATTAAAAGTCGAGCCCCACACGTTGGGCGTCAATTTGTTGCACTTATTCCGCGGAAACTAAAAAGGGCAAACGCTAACCAGAACCCCAAAAAAGATTTAATTAATTTGCAGTCGCTACTGCCGTGAGAAACAAAAGAATACCGAAAGCAGAACGATGACCATAACCGTCAACCCCGATTGCGTGCAACAACAATAGCCAGAGATCGGCTATTTTCCCGGTAGTCAGTCTGGGGTGGGTTCGTTCGAAACGAGATAAATAAAAACTGGAAATTAGCTTACGCTGTAATTCATTCAAGTCAAAATGGGCGCCACACAATTTTGCGGAAAAATTGTGAAACCGTATGATGGATCGTCGATTGCCGCTGAAAAAAAGACAAAAAAACCAAAACACCGTTTGTTTGAAGAACGTTATAAGGGCCCCGTTGGAGCTTGGTCACTTTATTATTGGGAATTAGAATTGGGTTTTTTTTTGTTTGGATGAAAAATTAAACACAGTGGTAATAACGCCGAGGACATGCGATGTTAAAAGAAAACCACAATTGACGTATGAATTTGAAAAAAAATTACTAAATTTTTGTGACCAGGGCGTGACCCGCTATGGCGTCGTCCCGAAAACCAAAATGGTGGAATGGGTCGCGTGTCCCGAATATTTTGCGGGAAATTACGGGGCAGAATCCAACCAGACCAATTTTTCTCTTTTTGACACTTATCCACAACCGAATAATTCTAATTACTACCCAAACTTGCACTCTACTTAGCTTTCTTGAAAGATCCTCTCCTTAATCCTGCTACTATTCCTCGTCCTTTCGCTTAATTCCCTTCTGCTATCCACTTTTCGTCACTATTCCACTTCTACTCGTCCTGTCCTCTAATTGACCTTTCTTCTTTACCAAAAACTTTACCAAAAACTTTGTCACTTTGGAAAAACTCCCGACTGTCACAAAATAAACTTAATCCTTTGCTAGACAACCAAGAAGTGGCTGCCCAGATTTTCTTTTGTTCCAGCTCGGCTAGCATACTCTCGCAATCACACATTCAGGCATTGGTATTGGGATCTTACTCACAGCGTGCAATGAACGCCCACCTCTGTATTGGTGATTGTCCGCCGTATCCCAATACCTGCATTCTCTCAGGCGAGCCAACGGGAGGCATCATTCCGCCACACCGGAGCGTTTTCGCAGTGGTGTGGGTATGTCCCCACGCTACCCTCTCGCAACTTCCCCACTCATCAAATTCATCCGCTCTTCTGCTGAACGATCCACCACTGGAAAGTTAGCTGAATGAGTTACCTGGCCGACCTGGAACAATTACACAATTTTTCCAGACGTATCTACTCTATGGTTTACGAAACCATAGATTTGACTTTGACATTTGACATATCTTTTGCCAGGAGTTTTGCCAAAATCCAAAATAAATAAAAAAATCTGTCGATCGCGCGATTAAAACTCCCTTTAAATCGGGATAAAGGACTAATTTGCCCTCAATATGGATGAGACGCATCAGAAGGAAAGGAAACTTCCGGACGAAGTAAATAATGAGGCCCATCCCACGCGTGGAGGTTACAAAGTCCCCTGGATCTTAACAGAAAGCTGAGTGAGTTTTATTTTTAATCAATATAATTCGCGACTTTAATTACTGTTTGGGGGGATTCTGTGCAGATGGAGTGTAAGGGCTTACCATTAGCGGGTCATTCCTTACATTTCATTGTTTTTTTTCCATTTGTTTAAGATGCTTTCGTCGATTCAGTGTTGTGTTGTCGACATCTTCGTATGTCTCGCGCCTGGATGAAGTGTTTGGTGTCGTTTTACGTGTTGGGTTGTCGTTATACGGGAGTGTTCTTCTTCGTGGCCGTCCGCCCACACTCCTCTGTTGCTCCTCCGGTGCTCCCACGACGGAGTTGCAGGACAGAGCGTCATCTTCCCCCCATCGAACGTAACACCCCACCGTGGCAGTGGTGGTTCTTTGGCAGATTTCTATCGGTAGACCGTCCGTCCACACTGATCTGCTGCTTCTTCGTGAAGCGTTTATGGGGTCTTCGTAGTATAGACCGTCCGCCTACAACCCCGCGATGTGGCTAGTTTGTCGATCTCGCCCCTTTCTTTGGGTATGACCTCGTTGGGCCCATTTTGCACGGCTAGTGTGGTACAATGGAGTGGGCACTTTTAAACGGCTGACGTTATGCCGTGGCGTTGGGGTTTTCGTCCTTATATACCCATTTCTGCTTTCTCTTGGGACCTTCTCTTTCACAATCTGCTTGCTCTATTACCTCGGGGTTGAGTACCTGTGGGGGTGGTACCTTCGAGGTTCGGGGAAAGTGGCCCAAAGGCTGATGGGACCTTGGTTGCCCTCCACTTTCCTATGTCCTCGCAGATGCCACCCAATATAAGAAGGGTACGGGGAGGGAAATGAAGGACAGAAGGTGAAATCTGTTGCGCGAAAATATTCCGCAACAACTCTAACCTCTGCGCTACTGCGCCCACACACCCAAGTGCTTGCTCAAAAAATGACTAGAACGCACAGCAGCTACCCATTATTTTATATCGCCTTCTTTACTCAAATTGTATAACAAAGTCAAAGTAAAATCGGTTCTGTGACATAAAGAAACACTTGTATCACTTTGCGAAATTGATGTCACTTTCCAAAACATATTCCTTACCAGATTTTCGGAAATAATTATTCATTCTTCTGAAATGTTACAAATTTTAAGGGCTTAAAGAGGATTTTAACTTTTTAATAATTTTTATTTTGATATAAGACCAAATATGTTTTTTCTATTTTCAAACAAAAATTTGTGTTCCCCTTTGAACAATTATGATTCGCCGCTGATCTGAATTTCGTGTTACCAACTTCGTGTTTTTGGTCAGTTTTTGGTACTTCCCTTTTCGAGACAGGAAGATATATGACACTCCATTTAAAAAAAAGGGTGAAAGTATATTTAAAGACTTTTTGATCTGTTTTCGAAAGCACTAGCTTAAACTCATTATTGGGTGATGAATTAATATAGACTCGTTTCATAACATATGGATTCGATGTGTTTGTGGGTAATTCACTGATGATGCTAAAGCACCATAAAGTGAAATGCCATTTGGAAATAAAGGTCATTTTTTTTGTAATTTACTGTTGAGGAAATATTACATCGTTCTAAAGACTATATTGCACAATTTATAGACATGAGGTATAGGTACTCTACCTTAATACTAAAATATTAATAATAAATGTTTTAATAAAAAAATTAGAATTTAAAGATCCTAAGAACCTGGGCTGAACAGAAGGAGATGCGGGGAAACGCAGAAGACCTGATTTTGTCAGATAACGTTTACAAACTATTGTGACAACAGTTGTAAGTAACAATGCAATAATAAATAAACGAAAAAGTAATGTAAACAAATGAATTAAGCAACAGATAAATAAATTAACAAATCAATAAATAAATATGTACACAAAAAGTTTAATAAAAAAATACATAAGTAAATAAATATATAAAAAAAACGTATTTTAATAAATAAATAAATAATATATGAATAAACAAACAAATAAATAAAAAAATAAATAAATAAACAAATAATAAATAGTTAAATAAATTAATAAATAAATATGTTAGTAAATTATCACATTTTCATAATCAAATAACTAGATTTGAAATCAGAGTGTTGTCGGAAGAAATGCATGAAGGCCAATTATTAATAATACATATTAAAACAAGTTTTGCTACTGGAATATATAAAAAAAACATAGGGATGGGCTACAGTCCGCTCGGGCGAACTGTTGGATACCCTATTCTTATTCCTATCCCTCATAAGTGGGCGTGACAAAAGTCTAAGTATGGTTGAATTGTTAAGAACGCTTTACATATTTTGTTATATAACATTTAAAGGATTTTATCAAAAAAAACGCTCCCTAGCTCAAACTTGGGTGTTTGAATAAAATTGTTTTATTTAATTGTGGGCGTGTCAGTAGGCGGATTTAAAAAAATTAACACATGAGCATAAAGCGCCCCTAGAGAGTATATATTATAAATTTCAGCTCCCTAGCTCACTTTGAATTTTCAAAAAAAAAAAAAAAAAAAAATTGTGGGCGTGCCAGTGGGCTGATTTCGAAAATATTTACACATGAGCATAAAGGGCCCATAGAGAGTATATATTATAAATTTCAGCTCCCTAGCTCAAACTTTGGATTTTCAAAAAAATTGTTTTATTTATTTGTGGGCGTGTCAGTGGGCGGATTTTGAAAATATTTTATCCCGAGCAGTTTTAGGAGTCATATATCATATATAAAAAATTTCAGCTTTCTAGCTCAAAATTCGATTTTTTCCAAAATTTTGTTTTTTTGAGTTTGTGGGCGTGTTGTGGGCGGATTTCAAAAATTTGTAAACTTGATTATTTCGGGACCCTAGAGAGTATATGGTTAAAATTTCAGCTCTCTAGGTCCAGTTTAAAGGCCTAATTTTTGCCGACGGACGGACGGACGGACGGACGGACATGGCTAGATCGACATTACTATCGATGCTGATCATAAATATAGTAACTTTTAGGGGTCTATAGGCAATATTAAGGTATGTTACAAACTATGCGTCAAAATTAATATACCCCTAGAATAGGGTATAGAAATAGTGCGCTTAAGACCACACGACTGAAGTAAAACTTCTTTCGCTCCATCTAATTTAAATTGTGGGCGTGTTAGGGGGCGAATTTTTAAAATATTTACACATGAGCATCAAGGGCGCCTGGAGAGTCTATATTATAAATTTCAGCTCCCTAGCTCAAACTTTGGTTTTTTGCCGTCCGACCTGAAAATCTGACGATGATGGTGACGCTCTATGTTTCCAACTAATGAACTACGATTCATGGACACAATGACTTTACTCACTTCCGGTAAATTCCATCTGTCGGCAACTGTTCTCCTTTGAACCGGTTTGGATAGAAGATGAGCTTAGTATTGCCCTCTATTGAGGAGATTCAAGCGTGTTTACCCATTCTACGAACCTTTCCGCCGAAAGGTTGTAACAAAAGAGTGTACGTTTGTCTACACTTCGGTAATGCCGGAAGTCTACGTTTGCGCCGGAAGTCGACATTGGTCTACACTTCCGTGTCGCATTCACAAGCTTACTTCCCAAGTCAAGCTTGCGTAAAGAAGTTTCACTTCAATAATTTCTCGTTTTTCCCAAATTGAATTATTGTAATAATGTTGAAATGAAAATGTATAATATTATACAATGAATATGTTACTTTTGCTGTAAAAATCAAAACAAACAATTATTAGAAATTAGAAAAAAAAAGGTGCGAGCCACGCTCCCTTTAGCGCACGCAAATTATATATAAAAAAAATAATAACATTGAACACAGATATACCGTGTGGATTCTAACGGCATTTTGGAAAAATATCCTTTCTTCGATTTTTAAGGACCTTTTT
Source organism: Portevinia maculata (assembly GCA_949715645.1). Taxonomy (NCBI): domain Eukaryota; kingdom Metazoa; phylum Arthropoda; class Insecta; order Diptera; family Syrphidae; genus Portevinia; species Portevinia maculata. Next base: position 1,836,993 of record OX454525.1, on the reverse strand, counting down.
TGTTGTTGCAAGGACCTTTCAATTATTCAAAACAAATCTACTTCCACACAACTTCCCGGTGTTTCGTAAGGACATACTAATCTCTAAAATTGAACATAATTAAAACTGGAAAATGTATATCGAAATAACAAATCTACTTCGGACATTTTTTCACAAAGCCCCATCACTGATTAGTAATACAAAGTCCCATCACTGAATTCTACGTTTGTCTACACCTCCGTTACACAGTAAACCGAGTCTACACTTCGTTGCGCCAGAAGTCTACATTGGTCTACACTTCCGTCTCGCCGGAAGTCTACATTGGTCTACACTTCCGTGTCGCATTCACCAGCTTACCCCCAAGTCCCAAGTCAAGCGTGCGTAAAGAAGTTTTACTTCAAAAATAAATAAATAATAAATAGTTAAAAAAATTAAATAAATAAATATGTATCACATTTTCATAATCAAATAGCTAGATTTGAAATCAGGATGTTGTTGGAAGAAATGCATGATGGCCAAATAATGGTATTAAAACAAGTTTTGCTATTGGAATATAAAAAAGATTTGGTCAAATAATGTTAATACATAACAAAATAATAGATTTAAATTTTGGCCATATGTCATGGCACCGTAAAATCTCTTCATTTGTTTCCGTTTTGCAAACGTGTAAGAAGTATTGAGTTGTTTACTGTCTTTAAATTAAATATTTACATAACGGTAGCTGTGAGTTATTTAATTGTGAATGTGTCACAGTAGATAAAATAATGTAAAAGACTTAAACAGTGGTTACATTTCCGTAGTCAAGAAGGGAATCTCAGTAACAAAACATCCAGGATTTGCAATCATTTTGTTTAACTCGTGTGAGAATTCCACGCATTATAATAGATACTAGTTGGAGTTATTTAAATTTTATATATCGTTTTTCCAATTAAACACAGAACATGCTAATGTTTATAAAAATATTATATACGGGAATTTTAACAAATATTTGTTTCCACTGTTTTTTTTTTAACACAAACCTGTCGGCAACTAGTTTGTGATGTCGTGTTGGAACAAACCTGATATGGCAACCCGATAATTTCTTCCTCACTTGACAGCCATGTACCTAGAGAGGAGTTCAGTTTCAGCGTTTTTTTCTTTCCCGCCTGATTTCATAAGTAGTTGCTTTGGTGTAAAGCTGCATCCTTGCGGCAAATTTCAAGGTTAAAAGGTGTTGAATGTAACACTTTTGACACTTTTTTTAATTACAAACGCTTAATTTAAAACGAGTCACACAACTTGTCGCTGTAGTCACAGGAAAATAAATCCAAACATAAACATCAAATCATCAGTTATGTTACCTACCTTCCACTGGTGGCGAAGTCAGTTTTGAGTGCCACATCTGGTTTTGACATCCCTGCATAAACGCGTTACGATGTGCAAGACAACAGAGGACTCCCACTGCTCCATCACAGTTGGTAAGAATAACAACAATACCGAACAATACGTAAAACAATATCCTAGACATCAGATTTCTTGACACAATCAGAATTATCGTGAACGAATTCCAAGGAACGTATTTCCCTTGTCAGCAATGTTAATCAAATACCTGAATGGGAACAGACAGTTCCCCGGGAAAATGTATTCGCGATAGGCATGTATTTAATTATGCGTGAAAGAGTAAAATTAAGTTCATTTAGTGTACAAACAGAGTGGAGCGAAGAGTGAGCAAGAGCAACGAGTAAAGAGCAAAGCGATAAAATCAAAAACGTGCAGTGAAAGGGTATAGTGCGTATAGTCCGTACCAAAACAGTTGGCCAACGGTCGATTGCGCAGAGAGAGGATTTAAGAGAACAAAAATTACGCGAAAGAGATTTAATCACTAAGCGTTTTTGCCTGTAATTTACAATGCGTAACCCAACTTTACAGTGCTTAGAACTAAAATGCTGTTGAATATCTAAATAAACTTAATTTTTTATTATGAGGTCGACTTTTATACATTTCTATCTAGAAGTCCGATTGTATTTGAAAGGGTTCCCAACCCTTTTTATGGTTGAACATTTCGTGGTTTAGCGCTAGGTACCTGTATGGGTGGTGTGCTTGGTTAGCATTAATTTTATGATGTTTGATTTTACCTGTTTGACTTAAGTGTAAAAGTTTTACGACATGATTAGTGTTTGCATTTGGTTACCTGTAGGGGCAAGGAATAAATTTGTTGCTTGGTTTTTAGAGTTTTTTATTTTAAGATAACGCATATATATTATGGATTTCCTATTTGGAATTCACTTTCACGAAAACAAAAGCATTGCTAGGACATAAGTTTATTAAAATAAAATAAATTGTCATGGATCTTTCAAGAAAGGGAAAACCAATAGGAGGTCTAGGACGTAAGATCGTTGTTAGGATATATTTAGCGTGTTCAATTAAACTTTTATTTTTTTCAAACTTTTAAGTTTATTATATTACATTTATTACTTTTAAATTTGGTTTACAAAACTCATTTACCGATTCCGTCAACGATCAAAGAAGGACTTTTTTAAAATCAAAATTCGTATCGTATTTAAAGCAAAATGTCAATGTATAACAGTATAACAGGTAATTTAAATTTGTGTTAGTGTGAGTGAAAGATAATTAAAGGAGAAAAGATACAAAATTATACCAAAGGTAAGATTACACTATGTCTATATTTTTATATCGGCTACATATATTACAAAAAAATTGAAGAAGCTAGGAATTTATGTATAGATAATCCCATCACATACGCAAATTCACTGACAGAGGAGTTTACGGGAATTTCGGCCCGAACAATAAGAAGGATAATTAAAGAATATGAGAAGAAAGGCGCTATTGAATCTCCAACTAAAAGAGTACAATACAAAATGGAAAACTGGATTGGACGAATTTGGTATCACAGCTGTTCGGCGAATTATATACAACTTCCACATTGAAGAAAAAATGATGATAACATTAAAAATGTTAAGACAACGGGTGCAGGAAGATTTGGAGCTGAACCTAAGCAATATGTCGCTACATAGGATTTTAAAAAGAAATGGATTTTCTTATAGGAAAACGGACAACAACCGTAAATTTCTTTGCGAAAGAAATGAAATCAAACTTTTGCGAGTGAAATATCTGAGGAAGGTGCGGGAGTATAGGTCAGAAGGATATGAGATTATTTATTTGGACGAGAGCTATATTCACAGCTCTCACACAAGGCCAAGGGCATGGACTGACGGCACCAGTCAAGGTTTAAAGGCGCCAATTTCAAAAGGCCAAAGGCTGATAATGGCGCATGCAGGTGGAGCGAAGGGCTTCGTGAATAATGCCTTGCTTTTATTTAAATCTGGGTCGAAAACAGGAGATTATCACGATGAGATGAATTTTGAAAATTTCTCCAAATGGATGAAGGATCAAGTTTTAAATAACCTAGAGGAACCATCGGTTATTGTAATGGATAACGCATCATATCACAACAAATGGGAACGCAAGCAAATCACTTCTGCTTCCGTTAAATCGGAGATGTTAGAATGGCTTTCCGTCAACAATATACCGCATTCTTCAAAAATGCTCAAAGTCGAACTTTATGACCTTATAAAGCGACATCGGACTAATCACCACCCCAAGCATAAGATTGACGATATGATTCACGGCGCGGGACACGAAGTACTACGATTGCCACCCTATCATCCAGATCTCAACCCTATTGAAAAGATCTGGGCAACAGTCAAGGGAAGAGTCGGAAGCCGAAATACAACGTTTAGATTATCGGATGTTCAGAAACTAGCTGAAGAAGAATTTTCAAAAATAACAGTTGAAGATTGGCGCAAAGTTTGTGAACAAATTATAAAGACAGAGGAGGAATACTTTTCACACGAGCAGATGTGGGACACAATGTCGGATGCAATAATTATCAATCCAGGAGATGATTCTTCAACCGATTATGAAACTGACAGTTCTTCGAATTCAATTTAATATACATTAATATTAACTATTTCATATATAGGTAGCAAAATCAATAAATATTTTTATCTTAGTACTAAAACGTGTGTGTTTTTACTTCTTAATTCAAACCAAACCGAACCACCCATTTGGTATACTGGTGTTTTGTTTTGCTGCTCGCTGTAAATCTGTTTTATATTTGCCATTCATCGTCAATTTTATCTCGCTATAATTTACACTTTTAATCAAGGTTACAAATTTAAAAGTGGTAGGTAGTTCAATAAGTTTTAAAAACTGCATTTCTTAAAAAAAATTATTGAAGAATCAAGAACGTTCACCATTTTGTCTTTAACGAACCGTTTAATACCCCATCCTCTTTTTTGTGACAGAAAACCGTGCCTATTGTTATTGGGCATAAAATCGTTTACGTTTCCAAAAAATTCCCAAATTGTAAATTTTTTATTAAATTTACCTACCTCGCCCAAATTCAATGATATAAACAAAAAAAAATTAGGTGTGACACTGCAATTTACTTTACTTTGCGTGCCAATATCAGTACCTACATGATCAATATGCACGACACAATTAATAATGATCAACGAAAGCATAATGAGCAAATAGGGTTTAAATCTAAAACCGTACACCTTCATACAGACACAGTCACACAATCAATTCATGTGCAATGTGTTGCTTAATCTATCCGACCGTGATCACATCATACTCCTACAAAGAACCGACAATACAAAAAACGAAACAATATATTTGCCTCCAAGTAAAGTTGACATATAATGGTCTATATTTTTCCTCCGGTCCAATTTCAGTATAAAAGAAGGAAAATGAAGAAACCACCCTCAGTGAGATCGCGACAGCGATCTTGAACACAAGGCAGGGTATACGTCGTTTTTTATTATGGCTCCGCCCATTTTCGTCTCTTTATGCTTGTTTTTGCAATTTAAGAGATTGTAAAACACATTTTAAGAGACCTGCGCAGTAGAATGGCCAACTGTTTTGGTACGCACTATACCACACAGAGTGCAGCGTCGTTCGAAGGTCGAGCAAAGCGTCAACAAGAGAGCAAAGCGGCGATTTCAAACATTTTTGATTGCACACGTTGTAGGTAATTTGTTTGCAAAATGAATGTGGATAATTTAATTAAAAATATATTAAAAATTAATAAAATGCAGCAACTTGTTTAGGATTTCATAAAATCGGCAGCACAATCGGATCAATTCAGGACTTCGCAGCCAGGGTCCCATGATCCATTCCCTGCTTCTTCGACTCAACAATATTCAGATCCACCATCAGTGACATCATTCTTCAGCGGTTATTCAGGAGAAGAGAATACTTTGTAGTTTTATATGCTACCTTACTATGTAATGTACGTTCATCTCCAATTTAATGACATCTCATTAAATTTATAATTAATAAAAAAAGAACTAAATACTGACTACAGCTCAACAATGTTATTTAATCGTTATACCAACCATAAAGTTACTGCGAGACGTTCAGTGGGTACGATGGGGTTTAATATGAAATTTGTCCACTTCTTCGTCAACTCGTGTTGAATTTTGTCAAGTAAATAGTCGAATGTGCTTTTGCTCATTCGAAAATATTGTTGGAATTTGACGTGATCCTCTCGTAGCTCTCGAAATAAATGGTGAAATTCACCGTGGACACCTCGCGATCGGTTAATTATGTGAATTCCTTCACTTCGGTTTCCGCGTGTCAAGAAATATCACATATTACAGGAAGGGTTTTCTGTAAAATGAAAATTTAAAATATTAGGATAAATTCTCACAAAAGAAAAATATTCAAATGGACAAGAATAAAGAATGAAGCAACAGTTGTTTGCTTCTCACTTTGCTCTTTGCTCTTTGCTCTTTGCTCCTCACTCTGGATAGCCAACATCCTTGCTCTCCTCTCGTGCTCTTTCCTCTTTTCTCAAACGATTTTCGCAGTGTTGCTCTTCGCTCCACTCTGTTTGTACACTACCTCATACCGAGCTACCTACAGTCACTCAATTATAGTATTATTTTCAATCATATTCAATACATTCATGCATACTTATATGTACTTTATATTTGATTTTGTCAACTTTAAACTTTTCGAATCTATTTACTGATTTCCATTTTATTCCTTACATATTCCATTGCCCAAAGATAAGCTTTTGGCTTAAGACATAATCACCAAAATGTCATTTAAGAGCCATCTATCAAGTATGCAACCATACCTATGGCTATATGGACTTACAATCAACTGTACGCATACAAACGAGCTGCCAAATATTGACTTTTTGATTCCCTCTCTTTGTGGCAAAATAGGAGGAGGATGAGAAATAATCTACACTCTTTTCGACCACGATTGGCGGGCACCCTGGTAACCATCGTCAGGATATGGCAATCAATCATCTGTGCAAGTAGACAGAATCAATTTCGTTTAAATAAACTTACATTATTGAATGAAAAACCCCCGTCAGATATTTGATTGATGAAAATGACAATTTATTTGTCTTAACTCATATTCAGTGTAAAATAAAGGTTGTGCAGTGCCAAGCCATCTGTTGCTGTCGAAAAATAAAATAAAAATACGAATTAAAAATCTATATCGACTGGACAGTGTAGTGTATGCTCATATATAATGTTGGATAGTTAACCTAAGGTACGTACACTATTTAATTTGTTATTATTTAATATGAGACAGTTAAAAGTGTATTCGATTTTCTTGAACAAATAATCTTGGTTTTGATAAAAGCCTTAGGGATAAATTGCGTGAACAAGGTGTTCTTTTTTAATGTGAAATCGCAGAACGCTGTCCTTTACGAATATATCCTCTTTTAAGATTGTGTCTGGGTGGTGGTTGCCACTGGTTGTCGCTGTCACTGGCTGGGGGACAACAATAATCATAAAAAGCCCATTTGAAAATGTTAATCAAAAGATAGACATACCAGGCTGCCTACGAATATCCCTTGCGATACCATCATCTAATTTCCTTTTGGGGAAAATTAAATTTCCCCTAGCAATGTGAAACGAAAATGAAAATGCGGTAATAAAGGAGGTGAGGTGGTTGTGTTTGGTAAACGAACTATGTGGCAGTTTGTGATGGAAGGAGGGGCCAACATAATTTGTGTTAAAAATTTTTTCAAATCACAATCTTTAGGCAGAACTTCCTTGCTCGTACTTTTTTTTCGAATTCGACTCCATTTCCTGTCATTGTCCCACCGCTTCATAAAAACTGTTCTTCAGGCGCACCGCCATTTAGGAACTAACCAACATATAAGTTAAAAAATCTCAATTGCTCAGAGTAATATCCTTAAAATTGCTGTGGAATCGTATAATCTTCAATCTGAGTACGGGTATGACTTTTTTCCTCTTTTTCGTGGGGGCGATAATTCGAACCTCATCCCCATCCGTTGGTGTTTTGATTGAAAGACGACTAGATTGTTTTTTGTTTTGTTCGTCTTTGTTGATACTTAAAAGATGCCTGGAGTTGATAGTAACTATTTGTTAACGAGAAGGATTCGGAAAAGATAGGAATCATTGTGTGAAAAGAAGTCTGTTTCTTGTTTGTGACTTGGCTCTCTTATTTTCGTATGTCTAGCGGATTGGTTATAGCTATTGGCATGAGTTAGTCAGCCATTCATCACTGTTGTTATCTTAGCCCACATCCTTTATGTAGGTATGGTGCTGTTCGGCATCTTCAATTAGTACCAGAGAGAGAGACATGTAATCGAGTATATTGCAAAAGCAATTCCTGCACAGGTCACAGCTCACTTAGATAAAGAAAAAAATATATTTCCGGCTCCAAGATGTCTATCACAAACCATAACATAGAATGGGTTCATTAATTGCAGATGGAGTAATGGAAAAGAGAAAACAACAGAGAAGCTCCTTTGCCACGATGAAAAATTTTTTCTAATACGTTTTGCAACTAATTGCTGCGAATTAACTTCCTTTCGAAGGCGGAGCGGAGCGCAAAGAACAATATTAGTCCAAGAGTTTATAATGCGGAATGTCCTGGCCACTATGCTATGAGTACATAAAAATTTCATTGGTTTTTGCAAATGGCCGGCCCGGCACTGTGTCTGGAAAAAAATTATTCTCGCTCTAGTACCTATTTGATGGTAAAAGGATACTCTTTTCGTGACTTTTTTTTATCTCGAATTCTGTTGCTGCTTGTCGCTGCTACTGCTACTAGTTCGCTCCTTGAACGACTTCCTGATCCATTTTATTGGCTGCAAATCCGTTTTGGCAACTTGCAGCATGTGGTTCTTGGTTCATTCCAGTGAATGAATATGGAATACGAAGAAAAAGGATATCTGCGGAAGTATATCTACAGTATGTACTATGTATTATAATTTGTACAGCACGAGTAAATGATTGCACCAAATTAATGAGGGGAATCCGCACGAAAGTGCACACTTGGCACACTATCAACGGAAATCGTTTCACTGTGAAGTGCGACTGTAATGGACTTGTGAAATATGAGGTTGCGCCATAGAACTGACTCGTTGGTTTATTTATTCATTTGTGAATTTATTTAATTTAAATTAAGCTGCGTCTGAGTTTGGATCTCGATTAATGACAAACTGGAGTTGTCAGCATATCAAATACCACAAAACAACAGTCATCCGTGTTGTTTCGTCCTGATGCGATGGCTGCTAGGCAGGTGGAATGAAATGCTGGAAATAATAATTTCTCGTTATCTCATGTCATACAGCCGCAATTTCATTAACCAGCAATAAAATGCTCAAAGTACCGACTCGACCCTGCCACAAAGTAGCAAATAAAGGGAGCTGTTCAACTCCACCTCCGGCTACTTGTTGACACCTGCTCGGTGTCCATGCATGCACTGTTGTCGGATGGAAATACACAACCTTCGAAACAATGTCAATCATTAAGCAAATTTAATGGCCCATAAAGCTCATTTCCCCGATTGAATGAGTGGACTATTCATAACCCGTCGATGGAATTTATCATCCCTATCAGATCCATCAGAAAATTTGTCGTAAATAGTTGAGGGCGAGGCGTATGCGACACATTCCGACAAGCGCGGTAATATTTTATGAATTAATAAGGATTAAACCGGGATGTCCTGACAGTCATTTATAATGTGCATACCAACAGATTGGCAAATATGTAATTTCTGCACGACCGGTACGGTATACCCCGCTGCGAGCATAATGACAATTGCAAATGAACATGGTTTGTGAATTTATTAATACATGTTTCCATTGCAAAAGGAACAGTGGTAATGATAATGCAGAGCATATTTCCGAAGCCAGTAAGGAGGAAGTAGGAGCAACATTGGTAACAGCAGCCAACGAATGAGGCATTTTAATTTACACCAGGCGGTAGGTGTCACAGGATGCCACCGCAGAATTCCCTTTGTATTGTATGAAGATCTGATTGGAATGTCAATGCTGTGAATGTTATGGCAAAATATTCACAATATTCATTTTGCATGTTCACACGCATAGCTATAGAATACTCGAACGGACGGCAGCGATATGGTTATCAAAATTTTAATCGATTTCATGATTCCCTTTGTAATTGAATTGCGATAGAATTTATGTGGTGACTCGCATTTTAGGATAGGAATTCGATTATAAGGGTAATATAGCTAAGTCGTGTTTTCTTGGTAATAGGCTTGGAAAAAATGCAAGTCCAAAATAAAACAACGACAAAGCCTGTGTAAGTTTCGTTAATTTGGAAATTAATATTTTTCTTCATAAAAATTGATTTATTCTTATCTATATCTAGTTGTAGCTTGTAGGTAATTTGATTTTACAAATTCGTTAGTAAATTAAGTCAATGGGTATAAGTGCCACAGCGTATGCGGACGACGTGGTCATAGTAGTGCAGGGAAAATATTTGAATACCTTAAGTGAGATCACAGAGGCCGCCTTAAGGAAAATTAGTAATTGGGCCAAGGGCTGCGGACTAAATGTCAATCCCTCGAAAACAGAGTTAGTCCCGTTCATGAGACGACACAAAATACCGCACTTCAATCTCCCGAAACTTGACGGAGAGGAACTGCTCCTCAAGGACAGTGCGAAGTATCTGGGCGTAATCCTAGATAGAAAATTAAATTGGAATCTTAACATAAGGGAACGAATGAAGAAAGCGTATAATGCCCTCTTTATTTGTAAGAGAACAATAGGCAAAACATGGGGCCTGAAACCCGCCATGGTACACTGGATATATACAGTAGTGGTGATACCCATACTTACATATGGCTCACTTGTGTGGTGGAGGGCAACAAATAAAAGAACCATAATTGGAAAACTAGCAACGGTGCACAGAACGGCAAGCATAGCCATCACTGGTGCAATCCGTACCACTCCTACGGCAGCACTGGACGCCTTCCTGCACCTTATCCCGCTAGATTTTAAAATAAAGCAACTTGCTGGCAACAGCGCTTTGCGCCTAAAAAATTTAGGCCAGTTTAAGGACTGTAGTTTGGGCATTGCACGATCTTAGCTGATGTGCTACCCGGAAATCCTATACGGACTGATGAGATTTGCCCCTTGGTCGACCATGACATCCCCTATGAGGTGTCATACCCGCGAAGGGAGGAGTGGCAAAGAGATGCAGTCATAATAGCAAACGAGGTTGCTATCTACACTGACGGCTCTAAGACGGGGGAGAGAACGGGTTCTGGCATTTTTTCTGCTGATCCAGACCTGCTGATATAGACGAGAGTCTATACGACTCCCGGATACAAGCAGTGTCTTCCAATCGGAAGTTCTGGCTGTTCTAAGGGCGGCAGAGATAGTGCAGATGAGATCATTGTCGGGAAGAGACATTGCCATCTATATTGACAGTCAGGCGACACTTATGGCACTTGAATCTGCTAACATTAACTCTGAGATAGTCAGAAACTGTCGCACAATGCTAAAAGCAGTATGTAGACGGAATCGAGTAAGACTGTGCTGGGTACCGGGACACAGCGGTATAGAGGGAAATGAGCAAGCCGATGAGCTAGCAAGAAAGGGAGGGGAGCTGGAAAACAGCGGAGGTGTGAACATTAAACCACCCCTGAACTCTTTAAGGGAAAAATCAATGAAAAGATTTTAAAAATGGCTGACCTCAGATGGCAGAACATAGTGGGACATAGGGTGTCTAGAGCCCTTTGGCCCCATTTGGATAAGAAAAGATCTAAGGAAATTCTAAAATTGAGCAGGGAACAGCTTAGAACAGTAATTGGGATTATGTCAGGGCACTGTCTTCTAAGAAAGCATGCTAGGCGACTTGGTCTGGTGGATGTGGACACGTGCAGGTTCTGTGGTGATCTACAAGCCGAGGAAGACATAACCCACATATTGTGTGAGTGCGAGCGTATAGCACGGAATCGTAGGAGGATTCTAGGGGAATACTTCTTCGAGGAACTAGGGGAGCTGAGCGGCATAGACCATAGGAAGCTGGTTAAGTTCTGCAGGAGGATTGGGCTCTGTCTAGGAAAAGTTTTTTAGGTTTTTAGGTTTTTCTCCAATTGAAGTTTTTTCAAGTGGTTCCCTAGGGATCGCGATGGGCCCTTCTGGTGCCTAGTGCTGTATGCAAATTGCATACCCCTTTTTAACCTATGACCTATGGCCTAATTCGTTAGTGCGACTTTCCAAACGTTTTTTTATTTGACAATTGTGGTGCTTCTTTGCACGCGAATATATGTATACGTTAATTTTGAAATTTGCATGTTAAATAAAACAACCACTTATCATTTATACGCTTACTTTAGCGGCGATATCTTTCGACGCTAAGTCCCATAATATTTTAAAAATTATTCCGATGAATTTTTGAAAAATGTCAAAAATCTAAAATGTTATTTTTTTTTTAAATTGGTTTTGTATGTGGTATCTCATAATTTTCCCGTTTTTGGTTTTGTTTACATCAATTTCCTTTGCGTTGTTTTGAATGAACAACCATAATTCTTACAATTGCTACCACGTGAAGTGGACGGCTGGAGTTACAGCGCTGTTTCACGGTCTGCCACAACCGATCATCAGACTCCTTTTTCTATGGTACTGGTCTGTGTTTTTTCCTTGTATCCCGAAAATCTATTTTTACTTCCACTGGGATTCGAACCTAGGACCAGCTGCTTCTCAGGCGAGCACTCTTCCACTGTGGAAGAGTGCTCACCTGAGAAGCAGCTGGTCAGTTATTATTTTGTTGCCTAACATAAATGCACCGAAACTTTGAAACGAAACGTTTCATTGGAAAAAATCTCAAACCAAATGTCAAATTTTGAGTGGGAAATTCAAAACCGAAGATGTTCTCATTTCGCGGATTCCGCTTATTCCGAACGATTTGCCATTCGTATTTAATCGTCTTCAATTTCCCGTGCGTCTCGCTTTAACTATGACAATTAATATGTCGCATGGGCAATCGCTAAATGCTTGTGGCACCAATCTTGGATTCCCATTTTTCTCATATGGTCAATTGCATGTGGCGTGCTCACATTTCGTCAAACCTCGCGCTTTGTACGCGTACGCTCCCGAGAAAAGAACATAAAATGTTGTGTAAAATAAAGCACTTCAGTGAAAAAGCGGAAGGTTGGTCAATACGTCAAACAATGCGGTTCTATTGAGTATTGAAACACATCGACATTGTTATAGTTCAGTTATTTCCATTGTATTTAGTAGAACTTTCGAATAAAGATTTTGAATTGACCGAATTACATGAAGCAGCATGTGCATGCCCGGAATTAAATTCACCGCTTCAGATAGTAGGATATATAGGCCTAAACTCCAATTTGAATTCCCTAAAAAGTGTCACTAATCATTTTGTTGGTTAGGAAATAAATACAAATTTGAATAAAGGAGAAGATGTTCGGCAGTTCCCGACGAATATGTTTCGAAGTTGATACACATATTCTACACGGAATCACGGATCCAAATTATCTAATAAGATTTGACGTAGGTTGACTGACTTGACCCAAGAAGTCCAAATCGATACCCACCATCTTTTTATCGATTTTAAGGCCGCATATATGACAGCATCTATAGAGACGAGCTATACAGAGCCATGTCTAGTTTTGAAATCCCTGCCAAACTTGTCAGATTGTGCAGAATGACGATGGAGAACGCCCGCTGCTCCATAAAGGTCGGAAACAATCTCACCGAGACCTTTGATGTCAAAAAAAGATTTAGACAAGGTGATGCGCTGTCATGTGACTTTTTCAACATCATACTTAAGAAAATTGTGCGGAGCTCGCAAGCCAACACTAGAGGCACAATTTTTCAAAAGTCTGTGCGACTACTTGCATATGCTGACGACATTGACATAATTCGCAGAAAACAGTGAGCTGTCAGTGGTGCGTTTGCAAGTATTAGCACAGAAGGGGCAAAAATGGGTTTAGTGGTGAATGAGGGCAAAACCAAGTATATGCTGTCAGCAAGAAGGTACACACAACATCGACGAATCGGACAGAACGTCACGATTGACCAGCTATAACTTTGAGGTAGTTAGGGACTTTGTCTACCTTGGCTCCGCTATAAATTCTGAAAACGACATCACATCAGAAATCAAACGAAGAATTACACTTGCCAACCGCTGTTTCTTTGTTTTAAGAAGGCAATTAACTAGTAAGGCCTTGTCAAGAAACACTAAGGAGACTTTGTATAAGACTCTCCTCATCCCAGTCCTGCTCTACGGCGCAGAAGCGTGGACTAGCAAAAGCGGTCGTTTCGAACGCAAAATTCTTCGAGTGATTTTCGGTCCCGTTTGCGTTGACGGGCTTTGGAGGAGGAGATTTAACACCGAACTGTACGAGCTGTTCAGCGACATCGACCTGGTCAAAAAAAGTGCGAATCAGTCGAATAAGATGGCTAGGACATGTAGAGCGAATGGACACCAACGCTCCGGCCCGTAGAGTCTTCGATCAACCCGGAGGGACAACGCAGTAGAGGAAGACCTCGACCTAGCGCCACCTAAGTAAGTAAGTAAGGTTGACTGTTGAATCAAATAAACTTTCGGAATTTTCATTTTCAGGACTTGGCCTTCATCTGTTTGCTCTGACAATATTTCAGTGTGTAGAACATCTTTTAATATTCCTATATTTTGCAAGACATATGCACTTACAACAATTTTGGTCAGTGCACTCAAATCGGTGTGATCGGTAAAATTCAACAGCTTCCGAAATCTATATTTGGGCATTCCAAAGAAGCGTTCCACAGACATTCTGATTGCTGAATGGATCTAATTGAACCTCCGCAGTATATCCCTTAGATTGCCATTATCCTTGAATGTTGGTTCTAACCAGCTTGTTGACGGATATGGGAAATAACACAGTGGGTAACCAAGCTGCATATTCCAATTGAACTCTGGCGTATAAGTCAGATCTTCGCAGAACTCTGGAGTCCTGGAGTGAACCGAGCTCACCACAAGTAATGTTTGTGCATTTTTGTTGGGCATCAACGACCGTGTTAAAGATCGTCCATCTAGTTGGCAACATACACGTCGTTTATGTTGGCAACGCTATATTATTGAGAAGCTGTTGTCACTTTGGCTTATATAAATGAATTCTTTGCCACATGTCTACAATAACCTTGAATTAACATTACTTGGAGTTTCATCGTCTTCCTGTGAGGTCAAATAAAATCATTTTCATTTATTTAATAAATACTGCGTTTTGTTTCCTTTTAATACCAACAGACTGCTTGGAGACCAAGGCTATAACCCTGTTTCCTGTTATAGTAGGATTCTTTTTCCATCTTGGAGCTTCGATCGAGATGTGTCCGCGTCTCTTCTGCAGCAGCTCCTCGCTGACAATGAAAGCTAGCCGACGTGGCTCGTTGACTGAGGGCAATCAAATGTTAGTGTTGCATTTTTATGACCCTGAAATGTTGGGTCCGCTGTTTTTTTAACTGTGTCGGCACGTGAATTCCCTATTTTTTTATTGTTTTTGATCTTCCCTTCAAGATACCTGCGATCTCCAGACGTTTCAACCTTCGGATTTGCATTCACACCAGCAGTATAGTTCCAAGGTGTTCGATGGGTCTCTAGGCTCACCTGAATGTTTGAATTGATTGCCTTTAACGCGATAAGTTCTTCGCACAATAAATTTTATGTTCGTATCAAAAGTACAGCGTTGCCAATATAAACGACGTGTGGGTTGCCAACTAGATGGACGATCTTTAACACGGTCGTTGATGCAAAACAAAAATGCGCAAACATTACTTGTGATGAGCTCGGTTCACTCCAGGACTCCAGAGTTCTGCGAAGATCTGACTTATACGCCAGAGGAGACAAATGGGTCGTAGTGGAAATTAGAGCCCATTACTTCGTCATTCGAATACATACACATTTCTATTCAAAGCAACTATAGCCACCGCTGATGGCTTCCAATCCATTTTAACCGTATCAGAATAAAAAAAAAATACCTCAATAGAATTCAATAACAATGAAAATCGCATTCGTTACTCTAAGCCCGTCATCCCGAACGGATGTCAGCTTAGACTATCAAACAAATCTACATATTATATTACCCTACCCAAAGCATTATCGGACTGCAAATATTTATTTTTGCCCGGATTCTTTTCTATCAGCACAATCAATTCTACCATTCACCGCCGTCATCATCAGCACTATCATCAGGCCGATTGGTAGATGGTGCTACCGCATATAGGACCATGTGCAGTTTGGATTTCGACGAGGTACAAAAAAAAAACGAACAAGCGATGGCAAATAAAAAATTAATCAAGCAAAGTGCACTGGGTTCTAATCTAAAGCAAATTTAATCTAGTGAAAAGTCATTTAGGCGAACGCACTGAACACTTCGCCATACCGACGGACGAGCAAACGAATATTCTAACAAATCAACCGTACTTCCCATTTTTATTTCCATTAGTTTCAATTTGAGCAAATTGCTTAGATTCCATTATTGGGAATATTTAGATGATCAGGTCATAAAAAAGGTCCACGAGAACGGATTCTCATTTGTTTCACATAACACTCCTGATGATGAACTCGCTAAATTGCCATTCAACTTTTATGAACAAATTTAGGAAGAAAATATAGTCTGGCAGTCTGTAGACAAAAATCGAAAGCCTCAATTTTTAAGGGTAAGGCAAAGCACTAGTTAAGGAGCAGTTAATTTATCGGTTATCTCCTCATTGAACTTTCGGATCAAATTCCATCCCATGCAAGTTGCGATTTAGCATAATGTTGATGAGGAGAAGGTTTTCCAAATCTGTATATTGAGTACTTACGGACTTACGAAAGTTTAGCCCGGGTAGAAAACACATGAAGGCACACCGATTCAGTTCGTCGTGCATGTCTATATACACACCGTCATACAAAAATAAATAAAACAAAAATAAATGAATGACATTACATACAGTGCCTACCAGCTTATGCGACGTAAAAACGGCCTACAATTTTAAGCCGAATCCGAAAGGCAAATTTGAGAAGTTCCTCATGAGAATTCATACCCTAGGTTGTTTGTCAAATGTTCGCAAGAGGTGGGGCACTGGAAAAGACTTTTAGATGTAACTTGACCTCGGAGGGATTTGAACCTGAGACCTTTAGATTAGTAATCCGACATACTAACCTTGCGCTACTGCGACAAACTATTATACCACGTATTGATTATTTCCGTCTGTCTGTCTGCTCCTGCCACAATGGGTTGAAGGACTTTTTTCAGACTTTGTATTTGGGGTTGGTAGGTTTATTTCTGTAATGGTTTTGATCGTTTTTATACCCTATTCTAAGGGTATATTAATTTTGACGCATAGTTTTGTAACATACCTTAATATTGCCCGTAGACTCCTAAAAGTTACTATATTTATGATCAGCATCAATAGTAATGTCAATCTAGCCATGTCCGTCCGTCCGTCCGTCGGCAAAAATTAGGCCTTTAAACTGGGCCTAGAGAGCTGAAATTTTAACCATATACTCTCTAGGGTCCCGAAATAATCAAGTTTACGAATTTTTGAAATCCGCCCACAGACACGCCCACAGACTCAAATTTCTTAGAAAGCTGAAATTTTTTATATATCTATGACTCCTTAAACTGCTCGGAGGTAAAATTTTCAAAAACAATTAAATAAAACAATTTTATTGAAAACCCAAAATTTGAGCTAGGAAGCTGAAATTTTAATATATACTCTCTAGGGGCCCTTTATGCTCATGTGTAAATATTTTCAAAATCCGCCTGCTGACACGGCCACAGTTTAAAATGAACTTTTTTTGAAAATTCAAATTCAGCTCCCTGAATTTTATAATATATACTATCTGCATTAGCGGAGCACTTCGTACTACCCCCTCCGCTGCACTGGACATTCTGTTGCACCTGATACCCCTTGACATTTTCAGCATGCAAACAGCGGCTTGCTCCGCTGTCCGCTTAAAAGCTACCTCACAGTGGACCAACAAGAAGATTGGCCACTCCATCATTTTGGACTCCTTTAAGTCTCTACCCAGAAACATAGACTACACCATACCCCATCTGCAGTTCGGAAAAAAACTTCCAAATCACCTTTCCTTCCAGATCATTCTGGGATGATGATGCATTTGCAGAAGATAAATCGATCCACTTCTACACCGACGGATCTAAAACCAGCGATGGGGTAGGTGGGGGCGTTTTCTCAGAAAAGCTAAATCTTAGCCTCTCTTTCCGTCTTCCAGATTACTGTAGCGTGTTCCAGGCGGAAATTTTAGCGATAAAAGAAGCCCTGTCGTGGCTGAAGAGGAATGTGATATCCTCAAAGGATATCCGTATCTTCTCGGATAGTCAGGCAGCGATTAAGTCCCTGGACTCAGTCTCTTCAAATTCCATCGTAGCCCAAGATTGCCGCTCATCTCTCTCGGAGATGGCAGAGCAGTTCAACATTCACCTCTGTTGGGTGCCGGGACATAGAGACATTCCAGGTAACTGTAAGGCAGACGATCTCGCCAAAAAAGGAACAACTTTACCTCTTTTACCTGATAAAGGTTCTTTAGGAATACCAATCGCTACATGCAAACTCTTGCTCAAGCTATCAGCAATCGAGAGAACAAACCTTAGGTGGACATGTAGCAATACTTGTCTAGCGACTAAGCGAATCTGGCCAAAGCTGGATCTGCGACGCTCTAAGTGTCTAATCTCATTAAACCGACTGCATATTAGCTCGACCATAGGTGTTATCACAGGACACTGCTTAATAGGCAGGCACGCCTCCAGACTTGGCGTGCACTCAAACGACTTCTGCAGAAGCTGCATGGACGAGGAGGAGGAGGAGACTGTACTTCACCTTCTCTGCACATGCCCTGCACTCTCCCACAAAAGAAATCTCCATCTAGGGGACTTCTTGTTTAACGACACAAACGACTTAGCCAACACTGGCGTCAGAAGTCTTTCGCGCTTCATAAGAAGCTCTCATTGGTTCAACGAGCAGTGAGGGAATCCCCAGATCTGTGTGGTACCACAATGGACCTAATCCTGGTCTAAGTGTGTCGGCCTTGCTGACAGCCACGTCAACCTAACCTAACCTAACTATCTAGGAGCCCTTTATGCTGATGTGTAAATATTTTCAAATTCCGCCTACGCCCACAATTTAAAAAAAAATACTTTTTTTGAAAATCCAAAGTTCGAGGTAGTGAGTGTTATTTTTACAAAAGCTTCGTTTTTTTCAATAAAATCCTTTAAATATTATATAACAAAATATGTAGAGCGTTCTTAACAATTCAACGATACTTAGAATTTTGTCACGCCCACTTATGAGGGATAGGAATAAGAATAGGGTATCCAACAGTTCGCCCAATCGGACTGTAGCCCGTCCCTATGTTTGAACTACATATAAAATAATTGGGGGGAGTGTAAGAAAATAGCGTACTTAATCAGTTTTTCCAAAAATAGCCGACTAACGGTCCTTTACAAAAATGCTAATATCTCAAAAACCGGTCAAGTTAGGTACATCTACAATTTTAAACAAATTTTATTATTATTTAGATTTTTGAAGTATTTTTATTTTTGGAGAACCTAATACCTAATTCTTTTGGCGCATTTAGGGTAAAATATTCATTGCTACGGAAGTTGCGAACACAGCCTGCATTCTATCGATCTATTTCAGGCTGAAAAATCTGTGTGCATAGGTCGAGCATCTAATTGAAGTGTTAAACTGAACTATTGCCCTGGGACTGATTAATAATTGGGAACACAAATTTCGTCTAGCCTAAAGTCTATTCTAAAGTTATTCAGATGTTCTTGAAAGTCAGCTCTCCCCCTGGATCGTTGGAACTTTCGCCTGGCTCTTAGGCACGCTGCTCTCAATGTTTTAATGTCCTCATTCCACCAATAGCATGGTGCACGCTTTTTGCTGCTTACTCTCCTGGGCATTGCTGCATCGCACGCTGTAGTGATAGCACGGACGAGTTGGGCCGACATGGCTTCTGCCGTTTCGTTCTGTCTCTGGTTGTCTGTGCTTATCAATTCTTCAAACGTATCCTTGTCAAAGAGCGCGTCTTTCCATTTTGGTCCCGCTGGATTGGCGTGTTTTAGATTATTTTTATCAGCAGTTTCAAATATTATCGCTTGGTGGTCGCTTTGCGTAAATTCTTCACTGACTCGCCATTTTATGCTTCGTAGGATGGAGTTACTCGCGAAGGTAATATCTATAATCGAACCCATTCCTGCTTTACGATATGTATTACCCCGGCCTCTATTTGCCAAGCCTATGTTCAGAGGTGCAAATGTTTCCAAAAGTATACGTCCTCTGGCTTTGGTTCGTTTGCTTCCCCACTCTGTTCCCCATGCGTTGAAGTCGCCAGCAATAATAACTTGGGACCGTCCATAAGCATCCCTTGTCAGGTTATCTAGCATCGTTTGGTATTCGTTTGTCGTCCAACTCGGTCTAGCGTAACAACTGTAGAAGTTTATTCCATTTATTTTGGGTCGCACGAAGCCGTTCGCTTGTTCGAAGGTGTCTTGGAAAGCATCCATACGTTGCTATCGAGAGTCTTGTACGGTTCGCTGATCAAAATTATGTCCGCTTTCCTATCTTTTGCTGTTTGTGCCAGGAGATCCTGGGCTGCTTCGCAGTGATTTAGGTTTATTTGTATAATCTTCATGATTTTCAGCTGGTAATGGCTCTCCTAAATACCGCGCATTTACTGCTTCCGGCTATATGCTTCGCCTGTTCTGGGTGGTTCTTTTTACAAAACATGCACGATGGCTCCTTTAAGCAGTCTTTTGCTATGTGGCCTTCCGTTCCACATCTCCTACAGAGCTTAAATCGATCTTCTAAGCTTTTGCATTGTTTTGTTTTATTTTCCTTGTTTCCAACAGTTTACCTGCGCTTTCTGCTGGAAGACTAACCGTTGCGGTCTGTGTACCGCCGTATGCTTTCCGCAGGGACAGAATATCTGTTGGAAATACCACTGTTCCAAATTGCACTTTAATTGCCTCGCATCTTTCGAGGTAAACTCATCCACGTCCTTGAACTCGATAATAACGCGATGAGAGAGCGATCTTACGCTTGCTCGCTCCTTTAAGGCTTCACTGATGACCGTTTTGAACTCAGCAGTTTTGTCTCCAGCTTCTTTGAGCTGTATGAGAAGTTCACCTGTCTGTGTCCTCCTAATCTTGAATACTGCTTTGCCCATTTCTTCCAGCTTGGGGTCTGCCTTAACGCTGCGTAGTATATCCGCGTAGGATAAGTCCCCCTTTGATTCGATGACGATCGCATCGGGTCTACCTTTCTTAGCCGGCTGGTGCTTCCTAGCTAGCTCTTTGTGGGCGATTTTAGATCGACCTTCTTCCTTGGGCAACTGCTTGTTTTTGTTCTTATTAGCAGCGTTGGCCCTCTTTTGCCTGTTCTCCGGGGTTCTAACGCCGGCCACTGCAGCTTTCTCTTTGGATTCTACTGCAGGATTTTCCTGTTTTCTTTTCGGCACAGGGGTTTCGATTTCTGGATCCTGTCTTCTTTTAGGTTCCAGGGTCGTCTTAAGCCAGGGTGAAGTTTGTGAGGAGTTGTTTTTTTCTAATCACCTCCTTTGCCCACTCTTCTTTCAGTCGAATCGCAGACAGTTCGTAGAGAGCTTTTATGCTTTCGATGGCATCTTTCATCGGTTGATGAATCGATCGCCTTTTTCCATCTTCCAGCATGTCCACTAACGCTCTAATCTGCTCTCCAAGTTTATGAAAATCAGATCCTCGCGTTGCCTCATTTTTCTCTGTGCGAGGTAGCTCTCCTTGCACCGTGTCCATTTGCAGTGCTGTTACTTGCCCAGATGGTGACCGCAGCATTTTTGAATTCCTCTGAAAGGGATTCACTCCATTTTCTTCTCCGACAATTCCTTCTGTTGTTTTTGTTGTGTTCATTTCTGTTGAGTCCCAACTCAAAACCGTTATCGATGTCCGAATGTGTCACCCAAAGATCCCATGGTTATCTATGCAAGCAGTGAAGCCATGCGAGGGTTGACACAAGCCCTTATGAGGTTTTGTGCCAGTGCCAGATCGGTGCTAACCAGGAATATTACATCTGGACCTACACCACCAACTAAACGATTTTTGAGGCCTGCCATGCTTTTAACGGGACGGGGGCGTTTGCAGCATTAGCCTGAAAGCCATTTCAACCGGATTTCACTCCTGCCTACTCAGGTAACAAAATACTACAAACGTCAGCCCACATATCTTAAAATCCGATTCGTTCTTCCAGTATACCGTAATTACGACCTTACTGGGCTCAGTCGTAATGCCTAGAGCAGTGGTGCTCAAAGACGATTCCACTGAAATATGGTTTCCCACGAAGCCATCTCTCGACTAAGAGTTGAGAAATGGGGTAGCACTTTGCTAAAGACGGCGCTGACTCGTCTTGTCACAGAAAGTTCATAGGGGTTCCTGCAACCTTTTCAGTCACACCCTCCTTTTCTGCCGCTCTTGGTCGGGGACTGCTTATTGGTTATTCGCAGCTAACCTACATATCTGCAGGCCGTTCACCATCCGCCACCTGTGACCCCCACAGTAGCCTGACCACGAGCCCTGCGTGTGTGTGTGTATGTACGCGTGTGTGTATGTGCGTATGTGTGTATGTTCGTCGTTCGGAATTATCTTTCACCACGATTATCTCGAAAACCGATATTGACATGGGACCTCGTTTATTCGAAGAGTAATTACGTAACTCAGAACTGATTAAGTTTCCAGCGAAATCGGTAAAGCCGTTTTTTGTTAGTAAATAAATAACTAAAATAATTTGCCTTTATTTGTACTATGTATTTATACCCTATTCTAGGGGTATATTAATTTTGACGCATAGTTTGTAACATACCTTAATATTGCCCGTAGACCCCTAAAAGTTACTATATTTATGATCAGCATCGATAGTAGGTAATGTCGATCTAGCCATGTCCGTCCGTCCGTCGGCAAAAATTAGGCCTTTAAATTGGACCTAGAGAGCTGAAATTTTAACCATATACTCTCTAGGGTCCCGAAATAATCAAGTTTAAGAATTTTTGAAATCCGCCCACAGACACGCCCACAAACTCAAAAAAACAAAATTTTGGAAAAAATCGAATTTTGAGCTAGAGAGCTGAAATTTTTTATATATGATCTATGGCCCATAAAACTGATTGGGACATAAAATTTTCAAAATCCGCCCACTGACACGCCCACAATTAAATAAAACAAATTTTGGGAAAAATTGAATTTTGAGCTAGAAAGCTGAAATTTTTTATATATGATCTTTGGCCCATAAAACTGCTTGGGACATAAAATTTTCAAAATCCGCCCACTGACACGCCCACAATTAAATAAAATATTTTTTTTGAAAAACCAAAATTTGAGCTAGGGAGCTGAAATTTATAGTATATACTCTCTAGGTGCCCTTTATGCTCATGTGTAAATATTTTCAAAATCCGCCTACTGACACGCCCACAATTATTTATTTTTTATTTTTGAAAGCGCAAAGTTTGAGCTAGGGAGCTGAAATTTATAGTATATACTCTCTAGGTGCCCTTTATGCTCATACTTAAATTTTTTTTAAATCCGCCTACTGACACGCCCACAATTAAATAAAACAATTTTATTGAAAAACCAAAGTTTGAGCTAGGGAGCGTTTTTATTTACAAAAGCTTAGTTTTTTCGATAAAATCCTTTAAATTTTTGTCACGCCCACTTATGAGATATAGGAATAAGAATAGGGTATCCAACCGTTCGCCCAAGCGGACTGTAGCCCGCCCCTATGTTTTCATTTGTCATTGAGCAAATCATTATTACATTGTGCTCCCTTATTTCGTTCATAACAATGGTTGCATTAATATATATCACACTCGCTGTTATTAACAACATTTAATTTCCATGAACAATATTAAAGAGTATTTGCCGCAAGGACAACAGCTGAATTTTAAAGAAGTAAATCGGATCCTTTGATAACTCAAAAACAAAAAAACCAACGTTGACTGATCGTGCGCAACAATAGAAAAAACGAAAATACAAGGCACATTCAAATTGTAACGACTTTCTTTATTCGATCGAATGGCCGGTGTACATAATGGTTAGATGGGAATTGAATCTCCGTTTCCTCGCAGACTGTGGAAGAAACCTCTTCGTCTGCTTTGCTATTTGGTCAAGGCCATGGTCAGCTTGGTCATTGCACCTTGCGGTCATTTTGGCAACCGATGGTATGCATGCACTGCAGCTAGTGACGATTTCTCCTAATCCGTTTATTCCACATAAAATGTCCCAACAATGTTAGCACTGTACGCACTCGTTGCGTACGCAGCTCCATCACCTTGATGAGCGTGGCAGGGGGGTGCCATAAGAAGAGAAACATCGATTTCTTCATTCTCCCTTTCTTCTTCTAGGTCTTGGAGACTTGTTGTGATAGTCGTTTGATTTTGGTTGTGGAGAAGAGTGTAGAGTACTTGGCGACACAAAATATGGAAATTTCTCCACTGTTTTTTGTTCTCTCCTTTATTTGTCTATTCACATAGCTCGCGACTTTTGTGTTTTTCCGACGGCAACTGGCAATTCTAGTAAATTTATTTGAATTCACAAAAATCCATGGTTTGGACCATGTTGCTTCGCAACAAAGAGCGTTTTTTAATATTAAATAATTCTTAACCATATCTTATTGTTAACCACATTTCAAAATTTCGAACTAATCGCATAAATGATATTGATACCACTGGGAAGTTAGTCGTGTGGACCTTGTTAGGGCTCCCTGAAATTACGCCAAAAGAAATTACGCCAAAAAATGTTTTGGAAAAAAGACCAAAATAATTGGGGCGTAATAATTTTGGCAAAAACGTCAAAAACTAAAAATGAAAATTCACCAGAATGCCAGGAAATTAGGCCATGTTTTTGGAAAAATAGACAAAAAATGAAATTTGATTTGGAAATAAGACCAAAAAAGGTTTTTTTTTGGTTTAATTTCCAGAATTTATTATGGAAATTAGGCCCAAAGAGTAGTATTTGTGGAAAGTACGAAGTGTCTGATGATTATCTCTAGAAAACCATCAGACACTTCGTACTTTCCACAAATACTACTCAACGGTACACCCATTCAGTTTGTTGAGTCAGCAAGAAATCTAGGATTAGTCTTTAACAAAACCCTAACCTGGACCAACCATATACAAGGTGGCGCAAAAGTTGTCATCTGTTTACTTCACAAATGTCAAAGTAAAATTGACATTTGCCGCTATTTGCAAAAATTATAGCATCTTCCGATAGGGTTTTCAGCCCTTGGGTGTGCCTTAGGCAATTCTGGTGCCAATGTTCTAAATGATCCACGACGTTTGACATCTATCCTATGTAGTTTTCAGTCGGATTGGTGAACGCCACTGGGTGATGACTTTTGCGCCACCTTTTACAATTGGCAATCGGAAGTGTGTATGGTGGCTTACGTATGTTATGGGCCACCCAAAGAATTACTCCAATTAAAACAAGAATAATACTTGCGAAGTCACTACTCATCCCCCTATTATTATTTGGGTGCGAAATTTTTAGTAACAGTAATAGCAGGCATAGGAGGAAACTGAATGTTGTATTCAACAGCGTGGCAAGGTATGTTTTTGGTCTGCGGAGATATGAACATATTTCTACATATTCTAGACAAATATATGGTTTCACTGTGCACGACTTATTTGCTCTAAGGACCTTAACAATGCTCAACAATATTCTGCAAACACGGAAACCACCGTATCTATATAGCAAAATCCAGTTTTCCACATCAGCTAGAAGTTGTAATCTGACACCAGTACGCTACTCTTACCTCGTTTCGAGTCGTCAATTTTTTGTACATGCGATTCGGTTGTGGAATTCCCTCCCCCAAACTATAAGGATGGTAGGATGTGGCACTCGGTTCGTAGCTAGGCTTAGGCAACATTTTGAGGTGTTTCGATGATAGACTTTTTTTCAAATTTTGATATTTTGATATAAATTTTTTTTTTATTTGGGGGCGTGTCCGTAGGCGGATTGAAAAAATCTTGACACAAGAGAATTCCGGGCCCCTTACTAGTTCGAATTAAATTTTTTTAGGGCCTGAAAATTGCCGACGGAAGGACGGATGGAAGGACATGGCTAAACCGACATTAATATCGATGCTGATCATAAATTAAGTAACTTTTAGTGGTCTACAAGCAATATAAAGGTATCTTACAAACTCTGTGTCAAAATTATAATACCCTTAGAATATATTAGGGTATAATTTAATTGCATGGAAGCCGGATTTATGGATTCCGAAACCAGTGAACCGATTGAGTTTAAATGTTCAGACAATCTTCGGCGTTGGTCCGAGAGTGTTTCTTCGAGTCTGTAAGTTTGTTCAAAATCCGTCTTTACCCACCACTACATTTTTTTTGCTCTTGGCAGCGCATCGTTCATCCAATTGAGTTGAAACTTTGTAAATGTTGATATTACAAAAGTTTCTGAGATAGTCACATTAACATGAGCTATACCATGCGGAGAGGGGCAAGAGGCAACTAGCAATTATTTATTTACGAATATAGGCTTGGGCGAAACAACGTTTAGAGGGGCTGCACTAGTATAATATAAACGATATATACGATATTCAATTTTCCATAAAAATTGCTGTTATCATTTGAGAAAATGGTAAATTCTATACTCAAAATCAGCACCGCATCATCCAACTACTTTTATCAATGTTTAGTGTAATTATTCTAGAATATGTTTCTGCGGTGGACTCAGGAAGAGGCTGAGCTCCTTTTTGTTTTTACGCCCATTGAATTTTACAACGCTGTAAAAACAATTCTGCCATTTTCTCATTTGTACAAACTCTACGTAGCATATGCATTTAGATGAGTACCCTCACACTCGTTGACAGTGCAGGAGGAGTGTTCGTACCACCTACAACACAACCTGTCGCACACATCCGCATATAAAACGTTACGACTTCTTGAATCATTTACCTTGAAAGCAATTTCGAAAGAAATTACATTCAACCGAATTCGGCAGAAATGGATACTTGTATCCGTACATGTGTGTCATTTCGTTGTCGGTCGGTCGTCGTCGTTGTCCTTGGAAATCATGCAAATGTTGAGAAAGGTTGCGCACCATATCTTCCTACCAGGTTTCGCCCTATCTACCGATGCGGGTTATGTTACCCTGCAAAGTTATAACCTTTCGTTGTAATGTAGTTTGATGGCGGCAGCCACAACGTAATGTAATGTCCTTAATGTGGTTTGTCTTATTCGCCGGATATGTAGTATGGGATAGTGGATATGACAATGATTTTGCTCATGTTGGCCTAACGTCAAGGATGTGCTTCAAGAATAATCATTGTTGGTCGATCATATCCCACCTTAGGTACATTCGAGTCCATATTCACTTTGCACTAAGCTAATATTTTTGGTTGCTACTTGTAGGATAATGTTAATTAAAACTCTTACATCTGAAACACATAAAAGAATACGTGCGGATTCCGTTCATATATACATATATCCTTATGATGAGATACATCTGTATTGTGTGAATACCTAGAGACCTACTTATTTTATACACAGGAAATACAAAAACATTAATACCACACTTACCGCGATGAAGACGATTACATTCCCCTATTTAGGCTAAGAAAACTTTATCCTCGATAATTACTTTCGCCTCCATTCAAACGGCAATAATAGTGGCCGACAAATTACCTTTTTCCAGATGGGGATTAGTACTCCATGCCGCTGTACACAGTGCGGTGAAGTCATCCCAGCAAATGCGTGATGATATTGCGGGAATTAATATCTCTTAAAAGTTGGAAGCGGCTAGCCGAAGGCCTATTTAATATCCTTGACATACGCAAGTTATTGCATAGAAGAATCCAATATTATTCTAGTCCCCAGAGTCATAGCAGATTTGTACTAATAAGACAGTCCGAGACCGAGAGAATAATGATGATGATTTAGTAGGCATTTGTATGTGGTTACGAGTATAGTATATAAGCTTGCTCTTGTGTCAATTTATTACGGAATCGTACAGAGAAGACGTTCGTGGCGAATATCCATATAATTGGAATTCGAAAAAGAAATAGAAAAATAATAAAAGAAGGATATATATACATTTCTATCTAGGACTGTTGCAAATTTATCGACTCTTTGATTATACCCTATTCTAGGGGTATATTAATTTTGACGCATAGTTTGTAACATACCTTAATATTGCCCGTAGACCCCTAAAAGTTACTATATTTATTATCAGCATCGATAGTAATGTCGATCTAGCCATGTCCGTCCGTCCGTCCGTCCGTCGGCAAAAATTAGGCCTTTAAACTGGACCTAGAGAGCTGAAATTTTAACCATATACTAGCTAGGGTCCCGAAATAATCAAGTTTACGAATTTTTGAAATCCGCCCACAGACACGCCCACAAACTTCAAAAAACTAAATTTTGGAAAAAATCGAATTTTGAGCTAGGAAGCTGAAATTTTTTATATATGATCTATGACTCCTAAAACTGCTCGGGATATAAAATTTTCAAAATCCGCCCACTGCCACGCCCACAAAAAAATAAAACAATTTTATTGAAAAACCAAAATTTGAGCTAGGGAGCTGTAATTTTTAATATATACTCTCTGGGGGCCCTTTAAGCTCATGTATAAATATTTTCAAAATCCGCCCACTGACACGCCCACAAATAAATAAAACAATTTTTTTGAAAATCGAAAGTTTGAGCTAGCGAGCTGAAATTTATAATATATACTCTCTATGGGCCCTTTATGCTCATGTGTAAATATTTTCAAAATCCGCCCACAATTATTTTTTTTTTTTTTTTGAAAATTCAAAGTGAGCTAGGGAGCTGAAATTTATAATATATACTCTCTAGGGGCCCTTTATGCTCATGTGTTTTTTTTAAATTCGCCTACTGACACGCCCACAATTAAATAAAACAATTTTATTGAAACACCCAAGTTTGAGCTAGGGAGCGTTTTTTTTTTGATAAAATCCTTTAAATGTTATATAACAAAATATGTAGAGCGTTCTTAACAATTCAACCATACTTAGACTTTTGTCACGCCCACTTATGAGGGATAGGAATAAGAATAGGGTATCCAACAGTTCGCCCAAGCGGACTGTAGCCCGTCCCTATGTTTTTTACATCGGATCATGTCGCAAAGGAAACATGGGAAAAAGCTACAGTCCAATTATGCGATCTGTTGGATACCCTTTTACTATTCCTATTCCCAAAAAGTTAGCGTGGCAAAAAACTTTGTATGGAGGAATTGTTAAGAATGACCTAATCTACATACTTTGTAAAGAATATGACATTCATATCGGTTGATTCCGTCAACAAAATGTTTACATGGAAGTTAGCTAAGTTGTCCCACCATTATATTCGTTTGATTATTATACGCTGATTGATATCATGAGCTGTCTTTTTTGGATAAATACAAGTAACCGATACCAAAATCCACCCATACACCGAATAGTCATTGCAGGAACTTCTGATCCACACTTATGATGGCTCCATCCCCAGCAAAGAATAATTGACGCCTTTTGGAGTCTGTTACTTCTTCGGCAAAAACGGCGCGGTGGTTGCGGATAGCGTCAAAATTCTAAAAACAAATATAAGGGACAACAATACTGTGACATCGGCAGACGCCAGCATAGCCATGTCCGTATTCTTAAGTAAAGTATAACTTGTACACTTTTTGTTATAAGTGAAAAATTGAAGAAGCAATAATAATAATAATAATAATACTGTGACATCGAACCGTTCACAACATTTCGATATTACATTATTTTTTTGGTGTTATTCCTTTAATATTTGTTTTGATTTGCCTTTATTCTTGTATTTAGTCTTTTGGGAGCTGCAATAGAGAAATAGAGTAGGTGGCATTTATGAGGCATGTAATACAGGCGCATAATCTGTCCTCTAACCATGAAAATGGCTGATATTGTATCCAAACAGTTTAGGCCGTGAAAATATTTTTTCTCCCTAAGATCATTGTTAAGTAGGCGATATGTACACCTACTTTCAATTTTCTGGGCTCTTCTTCCACATTCCTCACGCGAGGTTTCTTCGACATGAAACAACAGGGCCCTCATCACGTAACTTTGCGGACGATTGTCGTCCATGCGATTGCACTGAACGCTATCGTCAATAGTCTGATTCACGAAACACAATCGTTCGCGTGTCGTCCATCGCTCTCGTTTGGCTACAGTTTGAGAAACACTGAAAACAACATCTAATTGTGAGAAACGTCAGAAAGGAAGAAAACAATAAATTTTTAATATTACTAAACTTCTCAATAAATAGTTTTATTCTTTCGGGATACCTAACGCTTAAATCATCATAAAACTTAGTTACCGTTTCATCTCTATCAATTGCATATACCTTGCAGACTGCTGATATTCGTTTATAGCTGCTGTTTTGTTTATTTGTATTAATATTCTTACTTCATTGAAATGTAAGTAAACTCCTTATGAACAATAACAAATAAATAGTGAAACAAAACTTTAGGTCTGTAACACCATCACAGAAAACAAGATTTAAATAGGCTTTGGTCGAATTTGGCTACAGTTTTAAATGCTGATGGTCTGCCCACAAAAACCGTCACTGCTTGGAGAAAGGTAAGTAGATTTACTAAGTTCTTTTAAATCGTTTCATTAACTACATATTTTGTTTCAAAGGTTTGGACCGACTTGAAATACAGAGCAAACAAAAAATGCAGCCAGAATTTGCTCTCGGTTAAGAAGACGGGTGGTGGGCCATCTGAAGAAGTCCCCATTTCTCCAATGGAAGAGCGGGTTATTGAGATGACCTCGCTCCGTGCTGCAGTGGCTGGGAGTAGCAATTGCAATTGCTACGGGGCTCAACCACAATACATTGTGGAGGATTTGGAAGAAACGCTGCTGGAAGAAGTCGCTGAAAGTCCAGACACTTTATCAATTGTGTACCAACGGTAGGTTGCATTGAAAAAATAATTGCTTTGTATACTAATTATAATTAAGTACATCTCATTTACGTAGGTCCTCCAGATCGCCAACACCAACAACAGCATACATTGGTCCTTCGACATCATCAAAGCGGCGGCGGTAGGTTGCATTTATAATATAATTTCTTTTTATACTAATTAGATTTCATTTAGGTACTCTAGTTCGCCAACTCTAAGCAAACCCTCCACCTCAAAGCGGCACCGGAAAAAATCATAAAACGATGAAAACGAAAAAGTGCAAATATTGAAAGACCAACTACAAAAAGATACAATATTTCAAGACAATTTGCTCAACATTTTAACAGAGCGCAATCAGCAGGAATTAGTAGGAACTAGTGTTTCATGAGCCCTCGGGGGTTTGTTGTTTTCCCCTAGAGGGCGCGTCCTAAGGTGGCGGATATAGGAACGCTCGGCAGAAATGCAGGGTAAGTGGGAAATAAAATACCACTCGTGGACCAACAAAACAACTATGTGAAGCAGGGCCGGGCAAACGGTCGATCGCGATCGACCGGTCGACCGCCAAGCAATTTTCAGGGGACCGCCTCGCAAAAACCGTAATGAAATTTTTTCAAATGAAAATTAAAGCTATTTTGTTCCAGTTTATTAATTTTTATATGAATTAATTTATTGTTCAAATTTAAATTTCTTCCTCTTTCAGAATTTTTATTTCTGAAACATAAAATACACTGCACGCACTCATTATTACTATGTTTACTGCACGCACTCATTATTCTTTGTTTTTGAACACATTCATCATTGCGCTTATCAAACTTGTTTTGTGAGGTGACAGATGCAAATTTTCAATGGTTGTTCACAAACTGTAACATAACGGTAAAACCTTGTTGCACACATAGTTGCTTGCGATTGTTGACATTTTTGCAGTGCAGTCTGACCAGTTTGCTTGTTTTGTGAGCTTTTTGCATCTGTGTTTTGTGGTGCTTTAATTTTGAATTCAATTTCTTAAATAATTTACCGGAAAAATGAGTGAATCGATTGTAAAAAAAAGTAAAACCTATCAGTTTCACGATGACTGGGAAGAACAATTTTTATTTACTATGGTAAAATCGAAGTGTGTGTGTCTGATATGTCGGTCCAGTGTAGCGATTCCCAAGAAAGGCAATGTAGAAAGACATTTTACTAGCATTCATAGAAATTTTAATAAGAATTTTCCACTAAAAAGTTTGATGCGCAAACAAAAACTAAAGGAACTAAAATCCCAATTAACCACCGAGCAATCATTTTTTGTAAGCCCCATTTTAAAATCTGAAGGGTCCACAAAAGCATCCTTCCGCGTGTGTCATGTCTTAGCAAAACATAAAAAGCCATTTTCGGACGGAGAAATTATAAAAGAAGCCTTTTTAGAAGCTAGCGATTCACTTTTTGACTCTTTTAAAAATAAAAATTAAATTATTTCTGTAATTAAAGACTTGCGCGTAGAACTTGCGCGTAGAACTGTAGCAGGTCGTACGGATGTAATGAACTATAATTTATTTGACCAAATGAACAAAGATATCAATGTCTGTGTCTGTTTTTCATTACAATTCGATGAATCTACTGATGTAGTCGATACTTCGCAGCTCTGTATTTTCATACGCATGATTTTTAAAGACCTAACTGCAAAAGAAGAATTATTGACAATTATACCTATAAAAGGGAAAACAAGAGGTGAAGATATTTATGCTGCTTTTAAAAAATACATACTTGAAAAAACCATTCCAATTTACAAACTTGTTTCAATCACAACGGATGCCCCATCCTTCAATGACGGGCAGAAATAATGGGTTCGTAGCATTATGTAAAAAGGATGATGATTTTCCAAGGTTTCTATCTTATCACTGTATAATTCACCAGCAAGCTCTGTGCTGCAAAGTTTTGAATTTTCCTCATGTTATTGATACATGCAATAAAATTGTCAAATCTGTCCGTGGTAGAAGCCTTCAAAGAAGACTCTTCAGAGCTCAATTAGAAGAAAACGAGTCCGATCATGGGGACCTGCTGTATTACACTGAAGTTCGATGGTTAAGTCGGCATCTGTTTTTACAAAGATTTCGAGACTTATTTGACGAAATAAAAGAGTTTCTTCTAACCAGAAATGAAATATATCACGAACTTGATAATGAAGAGTGGCAAATGGATTTAGCGTTTTTGTCAGATATAACTAATCACCTCAATGAATTTAATTTGAAATTGCAAGGAAAAAACAAGGCCATATCAGAAATGCTCACTTACGTTAACGCTTTTAAAAACAAATTGGGTCTTTTATCTTCTCAGTTAATGAAAGATGATGTAAGAAATTTTAAGAATTTATCTAACGAACTGTTGAAAAAACATTCAATACAATATAAGAAAGAAAAATATAATAATGAAATAAGAACGCTATTTTCTCATTTTGAGCGACGCTTTCAAGAATTTTACGAGCTTGAACCTATTGCTACGTTCATGGCCTATCCATTTGGAAGTATTGATGTCGAAGAAGTTGCGAGAAAAATTACCAATTTGTTTGCACTAGATTTAAATGAAATTGAGAGCGAAATTCTGCTTCTTCAAAGTGATGTGCTCTGCAAGGCTCGAAGTTCGGATCCCGAGGACAGCTTCTGGAAGTTTATGAGCGAAGAAAAGTATGCGAACTTAAAAAAGGTTACTTATAATTTAACGTCATTCTTCAGTTCAACCTATTTATGCGAATCAGCATTTTCAACAATGAATGCTATAAAAACAAAACATCGTAACTGCATATCTGATGAAAACTTGGAAGCCTGCCTGAGATTAGCAATAAGCAATTACACGCCTCAGTTTGCAAACATAGTGGACGATATGCAGTGCCATGCTTCAACTTCTAAGAAGTGCTGAATTTCTTAATTTTTTCTGCTGTATACGTATCAAAAAAATTTTTTTTTTTTTAAATTGATAAATAAACTTTTTTTTGTAAATTTTCTGAAATCTGAATAAATAAAAAAAAAGATACCATTTTATTTCTAAAGAAAAAAAAAAGGAAAAGGAATTTGAATAAAATATTAGGACTAATATTGCAAAGGGGACCCCGACGTTTTATAAAAGGTTAGTAGTAGTCCGCCACATGAAAAAGTCTGCCCACCCATGATGTGAAGGAACACAGAAATTAAACCAGATATGGATAGAGACAATATGAAGAGTAACCTTACGGTGCAGGGAGTCGGATACCCAGTACCGGCGTCTGCCAGGGGTGTGCGCGCGGGCCCCGGGACGTCGATATCCAGCGACCGCAATATAAATATAAATACAAACCAAACCCCGGAAGTGGCACACTTGGCTTCTGCGGAAAAAAATGTGCAACCAGAAGTATCACCAATCCTTTCCAGAGAGTTCCCAAACTGAATAGGACACCGCC
Organism: Portevinia maculata; assembly: GCA_949715645.1. Lineage (NCBI taxonomy): Eukaryota > Metazoa > Arthropoda > Insecta > Diptera > Syrphidae > Portevinia > Portevinia maculata. The sequence goes on along the minus strand of OX454525.1, from coordinate 1,803,377 downwards.
ATCAGCAGTGGAAACTCCACAACTGCTACCAAAAAAACCACCAACTGCCCGAAATGTCTTCCAAACTGGAAACGAGGAGGGTAAAGCAGCAGACGAGGAAAACTCAGGAGACGTTTTTTCACGGGAGATGCAAAATTGCTTAAAGGTGATTAAAACTATGAAAGCAGCGTGTGAGAAGCAGAAAAACATCAGCCTTGACATTAAAAACGGTATAGCGGCTCTAGAAGTATTTCTGGACAAGATGAAGTGGCACGAGAAAGACAGGAGAAAAACCCAACAAAGGCTCTTAGCCCAAAAATCGGGTTCCACGAACAAAATACCACCAGGCCAGAGTGACAAAGACCAACCGAGCTGTTCTAAAAGACCACCCTCGAGTCCACTTGCAAAGGATACCGATAAAAGATTAAGGAACTCTCCGATAAATCCAGCCGAGCAACAAAACGGACAAAAAGCAGAAATCCATATTCCTAAGGTAAATCCTGAGCAAGAGAGCTACGCTCAAGTCCTCAAGAAGAAAAAACCAGTGAGGGTCGCGCCAGACCAACCCGCCCAAAAAGTTAGACCTCGGGACAAACCCAAAGAAGGTGCGAGGGAAAATAAAAAGAAAGCAAAGGCGAAGAGAGAGAAGAACCAACAGAGATCTCGACCCGAAGCTATCCTCATTAAGTCAAAGGGAGCAGCGAAGTTCACCGATATCCTGAGGGAAATTCGGAGTAAGGCGAATCCAGATGATACCGAAACATTGTCAAAACTGTTCGGCAAACGAAAGCTGGAGATGTTCTTCTAGAACTCGGAGCTAAAGCAAAGAACAAGACAGCTTTCGGAGAATCTCTAAGAGCAATTCTAGGGGATAAGGCAACGGTACGCAGTCTTGAACCGAAAATTGCCCTAGAAATCAGGTACTTGGATGAACTGACTACAGCCGAAGAAGTCCAAGAAGCAGTCATGAAAAAAGTTGCTGCTCTCATCTCTGATATCAAGGTGTCAGTAACAGCTAAAAACAAAAGCTCCCTCAAGATGGCCATAGTGCATATGAACGCCCGAGCAGCCTACGACATGCTGAAGAACCCGAGAATTAAAATAGGATGGGTCCAGTGCCGAATCCGACGCAAAACAGAGGTCTCACGGTGCTATAAATGCTTCGGCTATGGCCACCAACAAGCAAAATGTACCGGCGTAGACAGAAAGGGGCAAGGGCTGTGCTTCAGCTGCGGAGAAAAGGGCCACAAGAAGATTGACTGCAAGAATTCACCAAAGTGCTATCTGTGCGCGAACCTCCAAGGTCCACCATCCGCTCTGGACCATGTCCCGGGGTCAGGTAAGTGCCAAGTCTTCCGAGAGGCACTCGAAAATGAGGAGAAGAAAAGGGTCCCACAATGACCAGAATTTTACAGGGAAATATCCACCGGAGTCAAACCGCGGACAACCTGCTAATCAAACTACTGGAGGAAATGAAAGTAGATGTCGCCATCATCAGCGAGCTGTATAGAAATAAAGAGGAAAACTGGGTAGCGGACTCGCTTGGAACCGCTGCAAACTGGGTTTTGGATGCAAGAAAATTCCCCATGAAAAGCCTAGGCACACAAAGAGGCTTCACGTGGGCAAAGAGCGACCGACTCACAATTGTAAGCGTCTATCTGAGCCCAAACGACAGTATTGACTCGTTCCGCCAAAAATTGGGCGAGCTGGAGGACTTCCTGGTCGACACCACAGGGGAGATCCTGGTCGCAGGTGATCTCAACGCCAGAGCACAGGAATGGGGAATGCCAACTACTGACTCTCGAGGAAGGCAAATACTCGAGATGTCCGCGAGACGTGGACTTAACGTAGTCAACAAAGGAGACCCCCACTTTCAGGAGACCTGGACACAGAGGAACTATCCCAGACGTAACCTTCGCGACCAACACCACATTCGCAAAAATCAAAAACTGGAGAGTAATCGAGGATTACACAGGTAGGTAGTGACCACCAGTACATCGTCTTCGATCTGGAGAGTAACCAACGAGTTCCGAATCATCGTCACCAACCACGGGCTCCTAGGTGGAACTTGAACAGGTTTAACGCAGACCGTTTTAAGGGCGTGATCGTGGAAGGGGCAGACGCCGTGATCCAGATGCAAGGACCAGCTGAAAGGAAAGCGGAAGCAACGATGCGGTGCTAACAGAAACAGAGACCCAGTGTACTGGTGGACCGAGGAGATAGCTGCGCTACGCCGGATATGCCTACAACTCCGGCGCATAGTCACTAGGGGGAGAAGAAGAAGAAATGCCGAACCCATGGAAGATGCTCTAGCGGAGTTCAGAGCCCAAAGATCTGAGCTCAAGAGGGCCATCAATTCGAGCAAGAAACAGAAATGGGAGGATCTCCGCCGTGACGTCAACAGCGACCCCTGGGGACTATGCTACAAAATCGTAACGCGGAAACTCGGAGCACAGATGGCACCCCCTGTCCTCAGTGAAGGAAAGATGGAGCGCATCGTGGACACACTCTTCCCAACGCATCCGGTCAGGCCACCCGACACCACATTGGCCCAACGACAGGAAATTCCAGCTTTTAGCGAAGAAGAGTTGAGCATAGCGGTGCAGTCCCTACAAAATAGGAGAGCCCCCGGCCCCGACGGTATTCCCACAGAAGCCCTCAAAGTGACCGCCCAAGCACGTCCGCTCTTACTGCTGAACATGTTTAACAGTCTGCTCGAGGAAGGTATCTTCCCCAAGAGCTGGAAAACATCGTAACTGCATATCTGATGAAAACTTGGAAGCCTGCCTGAGATTAGCAATAAGCAATTACACGCCTCAGTTTGCAAACATAGTGGACGATATGCAGTGCCATGCTTCAACTTCTAAGAAGTGCTGAATTTCTTAATTTTTTCTGCTGTATACGTATCAAAAAAATTTTTTTTTTTTTAAATTGATAAATAAACTTTTTTTTGTAAATTTTCTGAAATCTGAATAAATAAAAAAAAAGATACCATTTTATTTCTAAAGAAAAAAAAAAGGAAAAGGAATTTGAATAAAATATTAGGACTAATATTGCAAAGGGGACCCCGACGTTTTATAAAAGGTTAGTAGTAGTCCGCCACATGAAAAAGTCTGCCCACCCATGATGTGAAGGAACACAGAAATTAAACCAGATATGGATAGAGACAATATGAAGAGTAACCTTACGGTGCAGGGAGTCGGATACCCAGTACCGGCGTCTGCCAGGGGTGTGCGCGCGGGCCCCGGGACGTCGATATCCAGCGACCGCAATATAAATATAAATACAAACCAAACCCCGGAAGTGGCACACTTGGCTTCTGCGGAAAAAAATGTGCAACCAGAAGTATCACCAATCCTTTCCAGAGAGTTCCCAAACTGAATAGGACACCGCCATCA